>CM076578.1:595154797-595301870 GCA_034641835.2 Pinus albicaulis | reverse complement strand
TTCAGCAAATTTCTACAGTAGCTCCCTTCCAGGAGAGGCTGGTAAATGAGCGCAGGTGGGTGCCTGCGTGCTGGTAGGAGGCTACACCAGTACATATGTTGTAAGATGTTTTCTCTATAATAAAATTTTGAAGGCTGAGCAACTGCAGCGGTGGTTTTCTCCCGACTTGGGTTTCCACCTAAAATCCTGGTGTTCATGTGTGATGCTTATGTGTGATGGTTTATTCTGTTCTTACTGCACATGTTTACTATTTATTGAACATCTAATGAATAAATGATAGAATGATACAAGTGAAGAATTAATGGCATAATTATATCTCTGTGTATACGCAAGTTTTATGAAGGATATCCGCGTGTATACGCTAGTTGGCTTCAGCAAAGTAGCGTATGGGTTTTAGAGAGTGAAAAAGTAAACAAGTTTGATAAAGTCCTAAATACTGATTCACCCCTCCTCTCAGTATTTTTCCCAACAATTGGTATCAGATCAGGTCCTTCTGCAGAAGCTTGATCGCTTGAAGGAGATCCGTCGCAATGGGAAGAAAGCAAAAGAAGAAGGCTACTAAAATGGAGATAGCTCAGAAAACATGTGCAACAGAAAATGAAGAAGATAAATCAGGTATTGACAGTTGTTCTTGTGATTCACTTTCTGGTGTATGCAATAGTGAAGACAGTGAAAGTAATGCTTTGGGTCTAGAGGAAGCTATCAAGATCAAAGTTGAAGATCAACAAAGATCACTTAAAGAGAAAGACTCTATCTACAAAGAAATGATCTCTCAAATGAAAGAAAAGATAGAAATACTGAATGGACAGATAGACAAGTACCAAAGGTTCCATGCTTATGCATCCAATCAAATGACAAGACTTGAAGCAGAAATTAACGATCTAAATGAAGATCTGGAAAAATCAAACAAGAAGAATGCAAGACTTGAAGCATAAATTGTCTCCCTCAAAGAAGATTTGGAAGATTCAAACAAGAAGAATGAAAGAATTGAAGCTGAAGTCATCTCTCACAAAGAAGACCCGGAAATATCCAACAACAAGAATGAAGAACTTGAAGCAGAAGTCATCTCTCTGAAAGCAGATCTCGAAGCATCGAACAAGAAGAATGAAGAACTCTTAAAAAATTTTGAAGAACAAGAAAAAGGGTTGAAAGAAGAGATTCTAAATCTGAATCATCAAGTAGAAGACGGAAGAGGGAAAGAAGAAAGCATGAAGAAGCAATGCCAAGGATTGGAGGTTGAGGTAAACATTCTCAAAGGTAAATTAGAAGAAAAAGTTAAACTTTTGAGGTTTCAAGATAGTACTAAGATTTTGGAAAATATTCTGAGTAATCAAAGGTCTCCCGCTATCAAACTTGGTCTGGGTTTTCATGAAACGGTCAAAGGAGAATCTAGTTCGCAAGGAAGTACTAAAGATTCAAAGGATGTCAAAGTAAAACCTGAAGAGTTGAAAGAAACAAAAGGTCAACCAACGATAATGAATTCTCAAAGGTTATCATTCAAGAATGTTGAATGTTTTAAATTTCATATTTATGGGCATGTTGCAGCAAATTGCAGAAGCAGAATATTTCAGCCACAAACTAACAGATCCTACATAGAAAGGTACTCTGGTTTCTTCAAGGGATATTGTTTTTCATGTAATAAGTATGGACATAAAGCAGCTGATTGTAAAAGGAGGAAGAGTAGAAATACTCATTATGATTCTTATGCTTATTTCTCTGGACACATGAGATGTTATTCTTGTAACAAGTATGGACATGTAGAAAACGAATGCAGGTTGGACAGATCTGAGAAAGTGGACAATTTTCAGCACACAGTTAGGAAGTTCAAGAAAATTTGGAAAAAGAAGGAGGACCAGTCAGAAATGTAGGGAATACTGACCCTACTGCAGCCATCCACTTTTGAAGCTTACTTCTCTTATTGACTGCAGGAATGATGTGGGATACATTATGAGATTTAGTAATGTATCGTCACAGGGGGAGCAATGTATGATGACGCTCATGGTTGATTTGATTATTCTGGTTATATGTATTTCTGACAGAGCATCTGATATGAAGAAGACAGGTACAGGAAGTACAAGTTCAGGGGGAGATGAAGGAATGCGAAAAATTTCTATGCTTCACTTTCCATACGCGGGTTCGATGAACAAAAGTCGCGTATACACGCAAGTTCCAGCAGACACAGTCGCGTATGCATTGATGATAAGAGAATTTATATGATAGCTGAAGATCTGGAGCAAAGGTTCAGGGGGAGAATCAGTCTGACTGTTTATAACTGTATTATTGACTCTGTATCAGCTTATTTTCTCAGTTCTAGATAATGATGATATAATACTTGGTTTCTTATGTTAAATATCATGGATGTGCCTGGATTGCTTCTTGATGAAGAGTATTCGTCGCTGAGATGAAAGTCTTATAATTCAAAGATAAGGACAGATCATGCAGAGATTGTTGCTGATGACTTGCTGATGAAGGTGTTTAGGTTGCACAAGTTAAGAAGGAGCACTAGTTCAGGGGGAGCAGCAGGTTGAATACTAATGATTGCATTGTTGGCACTATGACTGCTTATTCTTTGGTTATTGTGATATTCATGCTTAAATGATGATGACTTGGTACATGATTTATTACGATGATATTTTGAGCCCCGTTTGCTGAAAAGTATCTTTTGTGCTCACACATGGATGAATTGGAAGTCTTATGATTCAGAGATAAGAATAAATCATGCAGAGTTTGTTACTATGGTTGAGACCTTTTTCCCTACATTTATTACATCATGTTAAATCTTGAAGATCTTGATGATATTGGACCACATGGATGATTGCTTGACACATATTTGAAGATGTTGTTCTGGTATGATAATTTCTCTTGGAAAGAATGTATTGATGTTGCAAAGAATCTGAAGGCTTGGTTACTAATGAGCTTATGCTGCAACCGTTGGATGACGCTTGAAGACACAACTACATTGTTCTATCTATCTGTATTTCAGGGAAGCATTCAAATATCTTAGAAAGAAGCTGAACACTATATTTTTCTCACAGAGGATCAGATCTGGTTAAAATATATAGAAGATGGTATTGGATACGCGGATTTCCTGAAACACAGTCGCGTATATACGCGAGTTCATGCACATAAAACCGCGTATGTCTGGTTGCTGACAAATTTCTGTTGGGGGTCAGCTTTCTTCAGCACAGTTGCAGTGCTGTTTGGTATCTCTGATATTGTTTGGTATCTCTGGTGGTGTTCCAGTTCTCATAATTCTATTTCTAATGTTTTGATAAAGATGCCTTGATGATTTGTTGGTGAAAGTGTTCAGGATGCACAAACTAAGGGGGAGCCTTAGTCATATGGAAAGGATGCTTGGATGAACAGATTCAGGGGGAGCATTAGCCTTGCTGAGTATAATGCAATGTTGGCATTATGATGGTTCTGAAATATGTTCTTTTTATTGAAGTCTTTTTGGTATTGGTCATAAAAGTCATATTTGTAATTTGATGAAAAGGTCTTGTTGAGACCCATGATGTAAAATTGTAATATTTAGTCATGTAAGGACTTGAAATGTGTAAACCCACTTGGTTGGGTAGTTGAGTCAAATTTTGTAAACCTACTTGGTTGGGTAACTGAGTCAAATTTGTAAACCCACTTGGTTGGGTACTTGAGTCTCATATGTAAATCCACTTGGTTGGATATTTGATGTAAGTATGAGTCTTTGGTGATAGGAAGTTCATAGAGTCATGTACTTCATTGAAAAATATGTTTCAAGATTCAGCATGAACTCAGGGGGAGCTTGGTCACTTCAGTATACATCAGATCTGCAGAACGCTATTTCTACATGAGGAGAACAGGGGGAGAGTGTGTTGTTTTGATCCGCCCTTTGCCCTTGATGTCAAAGGGGGAGAGTGATATGGTGTTTGAAATAAGAGAGAAAGAATGGGGAGAGTGACATGGTGTTCTTAATGTACCTATCTGTTGTGATGATCAAACACCATCGTGGTTGCCATCAAGTCCAAAGGGGGAGATTGTTGGCAATATGATGCAGAATGTTGTCCTTGATGGCAACCCACTGAATGAAGATGAAGACATGAGATTGTTGACTTGTGTTGTCCTTGATGGCAATCCACCTGATGAAGTTATTCTTGACTTGATGGACTTGGTAAATGATGTAAATCTGATGTGATATGATGTTTTTTGGCAATATGATGTTGGGTGTTGTCCTTGATGACAACCCACTTGATAGAGTGTTGTCCTTGAATGGCAACCCACCTGATGAAGTTGTGCTTGATAGATTATGTATTGATAAACTTGCTGAATGATGTAAATCTGATGTATCTACAGTGAGTACAGAAGGTAATGAAGAAAGGAATTCAGCATGTGCTAGATCTATGATGAAAAGAGTATGTCTCAAGGCATACACAGATTTGTCTAGGAGAAGTCGCGTATGCACGCGGAAAATAACGTGACAAGTCGCGTATGGGCAAAAGCGCTCATAAAGTACAAAACCAGGGGTAACCACCATGGTATTGACCCATTGTATTGGGTAATGATTCGTCTAAATGACCCCGTCCAGGAATACCATTGGAATTAATGTGGTTTTGGCTCATGGTATTGAAAAAGGGTAAACCTATATAAAGAGAAGAAATTCATTGTGCAAATTATGAGTGTGGGTGCAAGATGTCTGAGCTTGAATGAATACTTCTCTCTGAAGTATATCTAAATGGAAAGGGTTACAGTTGAATGATAGATCTGATTGCATGATGCACCAATGATGAAGAAGGGTATCTAGATCTGAAATGTACTTGTATTTGCTAGATCTGTTTAGGGGATGATTAGATCTGAGAAGAGGCGAACATCTGTCTGAAGTAAAGGGTAAAATCTGAGTAATGTATCTGTTCTGAAGAATTGCAATGACCTAAATGTCTGAAGAACCATACGCTTGTTTGCCGCAGAGGAAGCGCGTATATACGTGGCTTCGCTGAAGAGAAAGCGCGTATGCGCAATGAAATTAGATCTGTAATATGTACAGAAGTATACGCTGGTTTATGTGAACGGAAGCGCGTATATACACGACATCAGTGAAAGGAAAGCGCGTATGCAAACTAGGGTTTGCTGAAGCAAGGGGTATGAAATGTCTAATCTGTTCTGCTATGTTACTGCTATCTGTGAATAATGTATTCTACAGTTCTGGGTTGTCTGAATTGATAAGTTTCAGTTTGATGTATGATTGAGCTTAAATGTATGGAGTGGGTCCAGTCTGAAAATATGATGAAACGTGGCTTGCAAGTTGTGTCCTAGAGGAAGCTTTGGATCCAGTGTGAAAATTGATGAAACGTGGTCCATAGAGGTGCTGAGGGTTGTAGCCTTCAGTCAGGGGGTTGTAGCTCCCTTCCAGGTGAGGCTGGTAAATGAGATCAGGGGTCGTAGCTCCCTTCCAGGAGAGGCTGGTAAACGAGTCAGGGGGTTGGAGCTCCCTTCCAGGAGAGGCTGGTAAACGAGCGCAGGTGGGTGCCTGCGTGCTGGTCAAGTCTGCGCCAGCACATATGTTGCAAGATGTTTTCTCTATAATAAAATATTGAAGGCTGAGCAACTGCAGCGGTGGTTTTCTCCCGACTTGGGTTTCCACCTAAAATCTTGGTGTTCATGTGTGATGCTTATGTGTGATGGTTTATTCTGTTCTTACTGCACATGTTTACTGTTTATTGAACATCTAATGAATAAATGATAGAATGATACAAGTGAAGAATTAATGGAATAATTATATCTCTGTGTATATGCGAGTTTTATGAAGGATATCCACGTGTATATGCTAGTTGGCTTTAGCAAAGTAGCGTATGGGTTTTAGAGAGTGAAAAAGTAAAAAGTTTGATAAAGTCCTAAATACTGATTCACCCCCCCTCTCAGTATTTTTCCCAACAAATATGCCAAAAAAACCTATATGGAAAATTCAAACAAGAATATAAATATGTTATTCAAAATATAATCAAAGATAATCACCGTGATAAATAATGTTTAAAATTAGAAATTAATAAAAAATAGATCACATATATTAAAGTTCTACAACTATATATATGCAAGTTAATTTGTATATATATTTACATGTAACTTCGTACTTCGCTTGACCGGTTAGTCGCATGGATTAGTGCAACGATGCACCATTGAAAAACTTATTCAACTGATACAAGTCAGTGTGTAGAGTGGTCCATTTGATATCTTCGAAGTGATCGTTTTATACATGCCCCTGCACCATCATGTTCTCCTTTACCATGATCAGTCTCAAATAAATTCCAACAATGTTTAATGCAAGTTTTCATATGAATACGACACAACCAAAAGAATGACCTTGAAAATTTGAATTGATCTGCACATCCATCTGATCATATCCAGTGTTCAATGAATTTTATTTCACAACTTTTCAATGAGTCATAAATCTTATCAAAACAATTTTGTACAAAATATGTATCATGTGTAAGATCGTCATTGGTATACAAGTGATATTCTTTAATAACATGTCAATTTTCACTGGTGCTTTCTATATGATCAACTTTTGTTCAACATGTCTATATAGAATTTGGACAAGCATAGAGACTTGGCCATAATGATTGTATTCACTCTGTATTTCTTTTTGTGGAACAAATATGTAATTCTCTGCAAAATCAACTATTGACAAAATGGTCCCTGGTGGAAAAACTTCACAGGATTTTTTGAATTGCAAGTCCTACCATAGAGCTCTATGGGAATGCTTGGTGTATTTATAAATTTTTGGCTCAAAATTTATCAAGAAATTTATCACAAATTTTTTTTCTTCTTGTAAATTAATCCTTTTAGCACTTGTAGTACTACTTGAACCAATCCATGTATGAATATATTCATATCTCTTCCATTTCACTTTTATGTTGGACAATGATTGATCATTTATATCAATAAGATATTTTTTGTGAAATAAATTCAAATTTCCACTATCATCAAATTTTTTACCACCAACACATTCTTTTGGTAAAATAATTAATGGTTTTCTCTTGCACATAGAATTTGAGATATGAAATCATGGATAGTGGAAGGAGGAGGTGAATTTTTCCAATTTTTTTTACCAAAATTAAGAAATGTGTCATAATATAACTAAAATTCCATATGATAACGACAACAACAAGTGTCGCGTACAATGATAGGTTTAACATGCCATATTTTTTGTTGCACAAAAGCACTGATTGAGACATTAATTTCAAGATTCTCTTCTATGAACTTGTTGAACAACTCTATCTGAGTGGTGTCCAACATATGTTTTGCATCTTCTTTGTACTGATTTCATGATATTCTTTGTCGCATCCCATCCCTTGCTTTTGGTGAAACACGTAAATTTTTCATCCAATATTCATATATTATTTTTTTAACATCTTCTCCAAGTCTATCTTTGTATGTTTGCTTACACATAACTATCCAACAAGCGAGTTAATCATTTACATCTATTTGCAATCAACATTTCCGATGTTTGTGCAAAGTTTTTCATGAGGTCCCTAATGCTTGTGCTATAGATTTTACCAAATGATTCTCTTTAGTACTTGATGAAACCACTGCCATTTGTATTGCTCTACGTGCATTTAAATCACTTTTATTTCTAGATCTTGCAATTGACTTTCAAGCACTATTTATATTTTGTATCACATTTTCCTTCATTTTTTTATTATTATATTTTATTGATTTTAGAATACCCAATAAATTCATAGCTTCCTTTAATTTCTTTGATGTTAAGAGACTTCTCAAAATTTGGGTTTGAACTGCAACATTTTCATCTTTGAGGAACATATCAATAATGCGTTTAACACGATATCGTATAACACGGTCAATTTTTTTTATCTCCATATGTGTAAGTGTCAACATTTTCTAACATCACATCATCGATATTTAATTAAATGTACAAAATGAGTTTACATATTCAATAAATAATTAATTAAAAAATATGTATAATTTCAATAATACACATTCAACATATATATACATACCTGCTGATTCAATTTCTTCACTTGAATTTTGTTCAACATTTTCAACATCTTCAATCATTGGTTCAATATCTCTTTCACTCTCTTTCAAAATTTTCTATCTCATCATCAATGATATGAATAATATCTCTCTATGTTTATATTGCAAATTATTTTTCAAATTAGTTCATCAAATAAAAATTAAGTTTCACAAAAAACTAGTTAAATTTTAAATATCCTTTATAATATTTACATTTACATACTTGCTTCAACTTCTAGTTGAGGTTGATTTTTCCTTTCAATATTTGAGTGTTCTTCTCCCTTTTTTTTGCGATATTCTCTTTCCTTTTCTATACGAGCCTGAGGGTCTCTTGTTTGATCATATTTTCTCTTGCAATTTATTTTATTTCCCATGATAATTTAGCATGAAGCTCAAAAAATTTCCTTCAAAATCCTGCAAAAAAAAATCACTATCAAAATTTAGACAAAAACTCACTTCAAAAAATCATCACAAAAGATTTAATTTAAAAAAAACTCACTTTAAATTTTTTTCACAAAAGACATTATTCAACCCAAAACACTTACTTTAAAAATGCTTCCCAAAAAATGTCTTTTAAAAATGAAGCTCAAAATATTTCCTTCCAAGTCCTGCAAAAATTTCACTTCAAAAATTTGGACAAAAACTCACTTTAAAAAATCATTATAAAAGATTTACTTCAATCCAAAACACTTACTCCAAAAAAATGTCACTTTAAAAAATATCTCCAAAAAATGTCCTTTGAAAATTAAGCCCAAAAAACCTTTTAAAATTCAACCAAACAAATTTCCTTTGCAAATTTTGCCCAAAAAATTTCCTTTCTAAATTAAGCCCAAAAAAATTCCTTTGCAAATCGAGCCCAAAAGCTTAGATGATCTTAGATTATGTTTTGTTTTTAAAACTCAAGTTGTTTTGCCGCTTTTATTTACAATGAATCTAGATTGAAATTGAAAATTGCAAAACACATGTGGTACATGTTATGCATTTTAACATATGTGAATGTTATATAAATATGATGTCTATTAAAGGTGATATTTAGGTACATTTTGCATGATCATGTGTCATTTAAAACAATCATAGATGGTTTTACATATTTAAGTTCATGAATATGGAACACCGATTGAAGTACATTTTCATTTAGTTGTTACATTTTGTCTGTGATCACATGTTGTTATAATGCTAAATTAGATGATATTAGATTATGTTTTGTTTTTAAAACTTGTTGTTTTGTTACTTGTTATTTAAAATGAATCTAGATTGAAATTGAAAATTACAAAATACATGTGGTAAATGTTATGCATTTGAACATGTGTGAATATTATATAATTATGTGTAGATGTCTATTAAAGGTGATAGTTAAATTTTAATATAAAGTTGTGCATAGAAATATAAGTTATAAAACATGACCATGTACAATTTGCATGATGTGAGTGTGGTTTGATGCTTTTAAAGGTTAAATGCATATATTTAAGTTCATGAATATGTGGCAATCGAAGAAAATTTGCATTTAATTCATACATTTTTCATTTGAAATAATTCTTATAATGTTAATATACATTACATATAGACACATCTAAAACAATCTTAAAATTCTAGGTGTACATAGATGTGTCTAAAACAATCATAAAATTTTAAAATTGCATTAAAAAATATGGTATACAACATTTTGCAATAATGTACATAGAAAGGTTGTTATGGATGTGAGTTGATAGTTAACTTTTAATATAATATAACTAGAAATTACAAAACACGGTACACATTTTGCATTTCAATGAATATTATTATTTAATTTAGATTTCTAAAACAATCATAACTTAAAATTTGCATTATATCAAATATGCTAGATACATACATTTTACAATAATGACAAAAAATTAACTAGTTCATACCAGAGACTGTATGAAATTGTTTAAGACCAGAGAATGTATGTATGTGTACATGTATAAATTACTTGTTGTGTGCATGCACAAACACAATATCAATATAATCAAACCCTTAATAAAATTGCGCATAACAAACAATATACATATAACTTCAAGTATCTTAATACATTATAAAGAAGGTACAAATTATGAATGCACAAAAAAATGGCTAACAATTTGTACTTGAACTGTAAGTTCTCAATCATGAATCCAAGGAGAAGAAATTGTTGGGCAATTCAATCAAAAAAATTCTAATGGAATGCCATCCTCAATGATCCGTTCATAGTCAGCTTTTAACATTTTCCATTTCTTAACTTTCAATTTTTTCTTTTATTGAACTTCTATCAACTTTATGCACACTGAACACAACAAGTGACTATATTAGAAACTTATGACATCAGGTTCATAGCCTTGAAAGTAAACAATATTCTGACTTTGATGAGTTTGTTGGAAAAAATAACCTTTCAGTGTAATAAACCCTATGTCATATATAAACCCCTTATCATCATAGTCTTCCAATAATTTCATCTTTCATTCAGTGCATCGCATCAAATAATACTTGACATTTTGTATTTTGTTAGCAGGTGCAACTACGACAAAAACATCTCCTGCAAAATAAAACAAGTACATAAATTTAGATCATAATTAACATGAAAAATTAATTTTTTTGTAAATTTAGTCGAGCCTTCCATTTTCTATTTATCAAAAAACAAATAGTAGATTTCCATACATATACTGATGCAGTTAGTGGCCTCAACATGCCTAAAGGAAACTAGGTCTGTTGGCCACCTGAGTGAATTAAAAGCTAACCAAGTATTGGAATTGTTTCTTCCTTCAACTTGCCACTATATCTACTTTACTATGTCCATCAAAGTTAAAGTTTTACCGAAAGTAGTAAATAATTGCCACAAAAATCATTAAAAAATGTTAAAATCAAGGGTAACCCATTAGAAGAGTCAATAGGAGTTGGGTCCTTTGCAGTAGAACCCGACATATATACTTGCTGCATAGCTTGAAGCTGGCGTTCAATTCTCCCAATTCTTGTCGTGGCATGATATTGAGACATGCCAATTTATTGAATTTCTTGTTTGATTTGTTGCAGAACTGAAACTACATTGGGGTTTCCTTCCGTTTCTTGCATACTAGTCATGGCCTTCGCCAAAACACATTTAAGTATCCAATAGGTATGAATTGATTGGTGGAAGAGGGTAGCCTCCCTCTTGTATTCCTGGGGTCTGAGATGAAGTCAATGGTGGCTTCCTGCTATTTGATGTCATCTTCCTCGTGGTTGCTCTCTCTTTCCCAACCTTGAATTGTGTTGTGAATCTGAGTTGGTTTTCCAACTGCATAAATATCAAAATTATTTTCCATAAATTCTTTTTTTGTCTTTCTTCCATGCTTACTTGGTCCCGCATTTTGAATTGGTTGTTTCTGCTTCCCTTTTCCAGTACCTTTTCATTTCCCAGGTTGACCTTTTGCCATGGTTTTGGACTGACAAGTAGACCATGACAGCTCCTGTATAATCCTTGTAAAACTGTGAAACAATCTTGTATATGGCAAGGAAAAATCAATAACAGAATTCAGGTGAGTTTTGGTGGAGCCCACTACACCCTTATAAACAGGCGAAACCTCAGAATTTTCCATGCAACCGAAAACATGAATGGTAAACATATAAAATAAAGAGATCATCTTGCGTAAAATAATTTTCCAAATATCTTTGCAACTGAAGGAGTGACAAAGATAATTCAGATTACTACTAGGGTGACTAAAACATAGAAAATGAGGATAAGCTGCCCTAACACCAAACATCGGTGGATTATGCTGAGGAGGAATAATTTGGGTTCATAATTTATCATTGCTGAGCATACAAACCTGCTCATAGGCTTGATAGAAATCTTCATTGTTGGTGGCCCAGGAAACCCAGACCGTGAAGTGAGCCACCCGTAGGAAGGAGCAGAAGAGGATCTGCATTTGAACCTCATAGGGAAGCGAGGAAGGAAATTTTAAACGCAGAACAATCGGGCTTAAACCATTAGCATACCTTTGTCTATTATGTAAACACCAAAGGGTTTTTAACTGGGTTTCATCACAAAACAAATAGTTTAAATGAGCCACATTCAGGAATGAAGATGGGGTTCTAAAATAGGGGTCAATTGCTAGGGCCAGAATAATGAAAACCAACATGCAAGCCATAGTGACAGACCCTTCGTTATCATTGTAACATAGAGAATGAAACAAAATTCCAAATTGAAAAGAATACCCACTACTGAATCGAAAGACTTCATGCGAGTCATAAAAACCGTCCACCAACTTGATGTTGCCTTCATTACAAAGAACAAGAACAAGTAATTGAAAAACGAAGGTTGCAAGAGCCATGACATACCAAGTTACCTGTCGACTCCATAGACCTGCCTTCATATCCTTAGACTACTCTGGAATTCGCCTGCCGAGAACATTACCTCACTGTACCTTCCTTTCTCGCCTTAACCCTATTTTCATGCGACGCTTTTTCCAACTATGTCTTGACAGGATTTGCTGGCGGCCATTTTTTTCGTAAGCTTCCATAATGGTGAAGCATTCCTGGTATCATCCTCTAGCATTCTACAACTCGATCCATTATTGGATGTGATGGAAGCTCAGGTGTGCACCTTCGCGTGGCACCAACCGGTGCCCATTAACCTCATCGTGGCACCGTAATTGGGGGACATGAAAAATTAACTTTAAAAATAACATTTTTACTTGATTTTATTATCTATTTATAGATCTCTATCATTTGAAAGCAATTAAAATGTTACCTTCTCTAACAAGATAAAAAATTCAATCACCTTCAGATGATACTATAGTCTCCTCTGATTGCATCTCTTCAAAGTTTGCAACAAACATTTTCCCCTTTCTATTTAATTATGTATGTTGCCAATATTTTACATACATATTGCTTTTACAAACATCATTGGATTCTTTGTCGTCTATGCAAACATGACAAAAGCAAGAATATTTTCTTTTATCAAATGCAAACACATTTTGGTACTCCTTTGTTTTAATTGAATGTGATTTTCGAGTCCCTTTTATTGTTTCAATGTCATTTCCAATCGATCTATCTACATCTTGGACCCCAATATGCCAAAATAACCTATATGGAAAATTCAAAGAAGAATATAAATATTTAAAATACAATTTATATATGATCAAAGATAATCATTGTGATAACTAATGTTTAAAATTAGAAAATTAATAAAAAATAGATCATATATTAAAGTTCTTTTTTTTCCCCAATGAAAATTCGTAATTTTCATTAATATTGAGAAAATTACATGTTCTAGATGCTTTAAGCATATGCATCAAAATTGTGACTGAGGTCACATCAAAATATAGTCCAGAAAAGGATTCCTTGCTGAGAAGTTCGTTAATGGTAGTTAATGTACAAAAACTATATATATATATATATATGCAAAAATAAATTATTTCAATGTTAGGAATCTTTAAATAGGCATATATACATATTACCTTCCTCATTATCTTCAATAGCCACATTCCGACATTCAACTATATCCTTCATTTGTGCATCCCATGTTGGTAGGGCTCGTTCTTCTGGTTTCTTGGGCATGTTGAAGACCACATATGGAATCACGTGTAAGGTAGTATTGATGCATGGGAATCCTCTCTCAAAACTAAAGGTTAAAACAAATCTTTCCCGTAGCGCAACCCATTCCGTCGTGCCTCGTCGTATCTCAACTTTACAGCATGTGCACCATACTTATGCACACACATCATTTTCCTTCTCTTTTCCCAGAGTTTGTATTTCTAAGTTTAATGTAGCTAACTATATTTGGATTTTCTTAGCCCCAACCTATGTGGCAGGTACAAGCGAGGCTTCTAGCTTCATGGAAATCTCCACAAATTTAGTCTGTGTCGCAATATTCTTTTGGTTTAAGGACTGGCGCAGATGTGGTAGCAACATAGAAATAAAAAATTCTTTGTGCTATGTGTCATCGATAGTAAATCCTCCACCTCTGATGGTGTGCTTCAATCATTGATCTGCCTCCCATACAGATTCATTCACTTCTTGGTGAATCTTCTTTAATTCGGTAACACATTGAGAGTATTATTTTGGATTTTTGAACTACTCCAATCCGGTTTTAAGCTCTTCAATCATTGCAGTATGGTTGGTTGCCATATACCTCATGTATCAATCCAGTGCGCATTCTTGAAATGTAGTAGCCAGCTGCGCTTTCATAACATTATCATTATTTATCTGTTGCGCTGTCCACATAACATTTGTGACGAACCAAAATTGGTCAGCATCTTCATTTCCAACACCATTGAAATTTTGTAGCTTGATGGAAGTATCCATATCGAATTCTTGTGGTGGAGGCGGAGATGGAGTGGATGACTTGTTAGGGTGAGATGGGATCTAAACTAAGGCAAACAACCCAAAAATACTTTTATCTTGGAATCCCTCTCCTTCTAAGTGCATAGATTCACCAAATCTTCTTGTTTCAGACTCCTCGTTGCTTTCATATTTACCTTTTAGAGGGATATAAAAAAAAAATTCTTCTATATATACTCTGTAAGTTTTTTTGCTGCACGTAGTCAGGCCTCTTCAAGACATTCACTCAATGTGGCTGCACAAAGTACCCTTTTCACATAAGGGAATTTTAATCTACAATTTCAATGAGCACATAAAATTCCCTCTAGGGCACTTGAAAAATATCCTTTCGACTTCAAAATATGATACAAATGTGTCAATAGAAAATTTAGTCACAAACCCACTCAAAACACTATCAATCCAATGATCTACCGCGCTAGTAATTTTATTGATAGATTTATCCAACTGTTGAACCAGCTCAGGAGTCCATCTGGTGATCACTTGTACTTTGTACAGGTCTGGAACTTAGTTAGCCGAGATAACCACTCATGTAACTCAGTCGCAAAGGAAGCAAAGAAAATTTTGTGGACCTATTTATAGATATACCTTTGATCCCAATCCTTAGCAGATAATTTAGGGTTTCATTTTTCTTGGATTGAAAATTCGCACACCTTCTTATCGAGACAATCTTGCAGTTAATTCTTCGTCGAATGCCACAACATTAAATCTCCCTCAAACAAGTCTTGAAAACAAAACCATTTGTTGGCTTGAGGTGTCCTAACCTAGGTTCAGAGTTTTCTGCACAACCAAAAAAACCCTCCAATTACTGGACCTTTCAGCAATGATCTTCTTGCGTAGACCAAAGGCTCACCCGAAGTAGTATGGGGGGGTGTTGGAGCCATGTTTCTGCACCCTGAGGGAGCATTTAATGCAAGTTTTAATTTAATGCTTAGCTTTATGTGTGAAACTTCACAAGAAACCAGATCTAAGAGAAAATAAAACCATTAACAGATATGAATTAACAGATAGGCATATACAAATTATACTTCAATAAGATCTAACTTATCATAGCATAACCCACACTTGCGCAATCACACAAATATTTTTCCAGTAAAAACCCTTAACAAAAAAGTAATCCATGCACGAACACAAAGATTTTTCACAGATAATTAACTCAGATAAAACACACTCAACATAAACAAATTAATAGATAAAAAAAATAATCATGTATAAAACATAGAAATTGCATCATAATTCACCAAAAATTAATCTTTATTAATGAATCTTCAACTCAGTACAATCTCTTTCCATATGCGCACATATCAACATAGTTCATGCACACAACTCAGGACTAGGTCTTCGCACACACAACCAACAAGAGCCTTTCTACCTAGACAACCTTACCCAAAAACTCAGATCAAAGCATTCATAACCATAAACATCTATCGACCTACTGATGTCTTACTCGACTCGACTCTTACATATTTATAGGCCTTTGGCACGCACATACCATGGTCTCAAACCATGGTTTGAGACTCATGGTTTCCATTTTTACCCATTACAATGGTAAAGGAACTTTGAACTTCCTCAAATCCCCTTGACTTCTGAATGCAACGCGTTTCAACAAAATTTAACCCAAAATTATACAATTTTTTTCCCATAGGGGACCCCATCCTAAGAGGCACATAACAAGAATAATAGACAAATATATAATCAATTAATTCAAATGTTGTTACTATAATCCTTAATTTGAAGGAATAGGAGAAAAAATAAAAACCCTAATATATCTCCTGCCAAAACAAGTCGATCCCTACCCTGAACTCACATCCTGCATGAACGATTTCACCAAAGACCCTAAATAGTAAAACAAGAGACTTTTCAAATTTTAGGGTTTCATTTTAGTTGCAAGTTCATATCACAATAGCCAAAATGTATAGATGGAGAAAGTGAAGGCGTCGTCTGTGGTGTTGCCAACAATAGGCTAGTAGACATAAGAGGGTGGGGAACTTCAACCACTAGAGATAAATTATGGGGCTTGAAATGATGTAAACATATTGTGCAGTTTACAGGGATTTCCATGCATTTCCATTGCTCTTAGCAATGCCCACTACCATCCTCGTGAAGGCCAAGTGGAAATAGAGTAGACTCTTTTCGGGCCATAACCTCAAGAACACTGAACTTCATATGGTTATGAAGAATGAGAGGGATCTCTTGGTCAACCTTATGATATAAAGGAAATTACCCTAGATGATTATGGATGTGTGGAGACAAGGAGATCCACTACACAACAACATGACTAAACCTGCCATGAATTTTACAGGTATATTCACCACTAGTGCAGCATGATAAAGTAACACATTAGGACACAGGTAAGAAGACAAAGAGATAATAAATAGAAAAAAAAATGAAGAGAGACATGATGCATAAAATTAGAAAAAGAGAGGATATGGGCATGAGAAAAGGAAAGAGATGGTAGAAAATTGGAAGAGGAGTTATTCTGAGAGTGGTAGAAATTCCTAATTTTAGCTTTGATACCATCTCGGGCCAAGGAGATAGCTATCAAAATTTAATTGCTATTACATCAATAAGAATTAAATTATATAGCATACAAGGACAACCCTTGGGTTTCATCTTCCAAGGTCAGTTCCTATTCTAATTGTTCATTTTCCCTTTTATTTACATATTTGCAAGTTATTCACCCAATCCACAAGGATTAAATTCCAAACACTAAGAGACACACTTTCATGTACTTCAAGCCTCATCGTGTTTGATGTAGTTGAAAATTTCCATAAAAATATCTTAGATGGTGTTGAGGAAGGCTATACAACACCTTATTATTTCCAATTCTATTTTTTGAACTGGAAAGGTACTGGCATGAAAACTTTGAGAAAGTTAGTGTTGAAACATATCACATTTCTAAACTCATTAGCTATTGATTTTTCAAAAATTCAAAACCTAATTCATTTATATATGTATACCACACTAATTTGGTGGAATTGTTGGATTCCTTCTCCAAACTAACACATCTCCAATATCTAGTGTTGAGAGATTACCCAAAAAAACTCAATGGATATTTTAACAGATATTGCATGGTTTTTGTAGTGGAACACAATCGAGAATGACATAGTTGTTAATTTATCTTAACACCTGTTTATGGGTTGAGAGCCACTCTGGAAGGCATTGCATGAATTTAGGGTTGGATTTAAGGAATGAATGGTGGATGAAAATTGATTGAGGAAGGCAGAGAAACAAAGAGGGTAGGTGGAACAATATATGGTTAACATACCTCTTATGGTCATCTAAAAAATATATTGACACGACACAGAAAACATCCCATATAAAGACATCCACTTCTATAAGAGAATATAATTACACACCAATGATTTTGAGTGCCCCAATGGTCATCTAGAAAAATCAATAACCATGTCATGGTCAAGAGCCACATTAGAATATCTATTGCTTCAATAAAACACCTACCATGTAATTAAATTATTTTGATAGCTTATATATATATATAGTTAATTTAAAGTATATTATTATAAAGATGATTTTTTTGTAAATTTAAATGTTATTTTTTTCAAAGGAACAAAATTTATAGTATTTCACAAATATATTTATATTTATATTATTTTAATATTTATTAATTAAAATTTAAATATGTATTTTTTGTTTTCTAGTTTATGTGATTCTTCAGATGACTGACATGACTAACCTCTGGCTTGAGTAGCCACGACTCAAGGGAATCTAAGCTATCAAAATCAATCCTTAGCATGGATGAATTTTTGAGCATGGAGTTTTGAATGAGTTAGCTTTACACCATGAAGTGCCTTAACAAAACACCATATCACCATATTATTTACACCCATAAACAAAAATTAAAAATAATTAAAAAATAATATTTTTATAATTTTTCAAATTTATTCAATATTGTAAATGAATATTGAAAAATCAACCAATATAACATTCTTGTGATTTTATGCTTTTTTTTTTTCAAGTTTAACTGATGAGACATGTTGGAATATTAAACTTCCAATCACTTAAATACACAAAGACTTGCCAATATATATTTTTTTTTTCTTCTTCTTCTTATTATATTACCATTCACGTACTATTTTACTCTAACTTTCATAATAATAAATACTAATACATTTATTTTAATATAAAATTGCAAATTTAAATTATTAATAAATTTGATATCATTACAATAATATTAAATATCAATTCAATCTCCCCTCCACTCACATAGCTTTCAAATTGTACATTTAAATTGTATCCACTTAGCTTTATATTCTACACCCATAAACATCGCTTTCGAATTGTACCCACTTCACTCGCTTGGCTTTATATTGTACACCTATATTGTTAAGAAACTTAACATAATTAAAAAAAATTAAAGTGAATTTTCTTTCAATAAAGCAAAATTATTAAAAATTAAGATTATTAAATATAATAAGAAATGATTAACAAACTTAAATGATTATTGGTTATTAATTTATTACTAAATAAACCAGACTAGTGGAAAAGGTTCAAAAATTTTATATTATATATTTCAAAAGTAATCAATTTTTCTCTTAAAATAAAAATAAAACTAATTGAATTATATTGCTAGAGATTAAAAAACAAAATCAAAGCAATGCTACTATAGAAAATTGTAACAAAATAACTTCCTCACTCGATCTTGTCATCCCAGGGGAGAGTCCACTTGGATTAGTGGGGGAGAGTCACTTTCTTTTTCAAAGGGGGTAAAATTAATACTTTCCCGCCTCTTGGCTAAAATATATACATATTTTTTTCAAACTTCTCAATTTTCTCCATCATTTATGCTATGCAGACCATGGTATCTTCCTGAGTTTATGAACATTCAATGGTAGGTACCTATAATACTAGTGTACCCTCCATATTTTTATTTTTGTGCCTTATAGAATCCCACTATTATTATTGTTGATCACTTACATTATTATTGTTATGTAGCTCCTAATTATATTTTGATCCTTTAGACTCCTATATATACCTAGGAGGTATTTTCATTTGAATCATCTAAGTATTGTTCATTTGTGTGATGTAAAAGGAGGTTTTCTCCTTGAAGAGGCCTAGTTTCGAGTCGTTAATATATCTTTTCTTCTATTTTTTTGATCTGGTTAAATAGCATTTGGTATGAGAGCTCTGGATCTTAGGGTTTCATTACTTAAAATATGTCATTTCGGGATTTTTTCTATACTATTTTTTATGTGAGGCTTCATAAGCTGAAATTTCCACCACATGAAGTAGAAATATTGATGAACATCGTGTAAATATTTTAGAGCTTGGTTCACTATATTATTTGAGATATGTTTTAAGGAAGTTAGGGTTTCTGCATGCTCTATAATTCAACCTCAAACATGTGTTATGTGGGAAATAGTCATAACTTTTTCTTCGAGCATCAGAATTGAATTTAGTAAAAAGCATTGAAAGTGCATAAAATTATTTTCTTGGGTATAATTTTTAGGTCCGAAGGTTAAAACAGTGACATGTGGCATTTTGTACAAGTTCAATCTACTGAACTAGTCCATAATGAAGTCATCATGGGAGAATTGACATACATTTACCTTGAAAAATCCAATATCGGTCTAGTAGGTGGGTTTGGAAAGAAGACACATAGGGATACCAAATAACACAATTTAAGACCGTGGGAGGCCTCAATAATAGATATACAATCTTTGCAAGGTCAACCTTATCAACAAACTCAAAATTAAGCTCTAAAAAGTGTATATTTTTAAATTTGTATAATTTTTGTTTGAAAAGTCAATTTTAAGTGATTCAAAGGGAATATTGAAGCATAAATATCATTAATTAGTTCCAAAATACCCCCCAAACAAAAAAATATACACCCATTAAGCCCTTAGAAAGCTCTACTATGACGTATGAAGAAGAAGAAACACAACGTGATATGTAAAAATTGCAAGAACAAGTGAATCAATTTTCACTCTCACAAAGAGAAACAAAAAATGAATTGGGAGTGATAGATGTTAATATGGATGTTTTAGATGAAAAAATAGAAGGGGACATGGACAGTTTGAAAGAATACATGGAAGGTTTTAAGGAAGGTTTGAAAAATTTGATACAAGAAAGGTGTCTGAATGATGACAAGGTATTCCATGAAACTCATAATGAAAGAAAAAGGAACGTGAATCATGAATTTATAGACTCCAACTTTGGGATGAATATCAACCATATTCCAAATATTTATATGAGGAAATGTTATGGCAAGGATCTGGTAACATGGATACTATTGATGGAGAAGTTCTTTGATCTACACGATGTGCAATACACACAAAAGGTATGCATTTCATCTTTAGATTTAGAACTTAATCAATTTGTATGGTATTGATGCATTTTTTCTCATAAAGAAATTGTCACTTGGAAAATTTTTATGGAGGAATTGATAGCACATTATGAGGATACAAAAAGAAATACCTTCTTTATCCAAATGATAAATCTCAAACAAAAGGGTTCAGTTCAGGAGTACATTGAGGATTTCCAAAGATTGTATATCAATGTAAATAATATTACAGAGGAGCATCTAATTGATGTATTCATAGGGAATTTAAAATATAATATCCAGCACGAGGTTCTCCTTTGGGAACCTAAGTCATTGGAGAATGCATTCAGGGTGGAAGGGAAATTTGGAAGAAAAATTATGGAAACAAAGAGGTCTACTACTCACAATTATAAATATGGAAGTGTTGTTGCTCCTAGCTTCCCAAAAAATACAATGTTTACACCATAAAAAATAGAGGAAAAAAGAGAAAATTGGAATTGTTACAGTTGTGATATAAAATACACTAAAGGTCATAAGTGTGCTGAGAAGAAATTATTTTACATAGATTATGAAGAGGAGGAAGAAAAGGAACATGAAACATTGAAAAAGAAGATATACTCTAGGAAGCAACCCCAGGGTTGAAAAAGAAGAAATTAATCCAACCATATCTTGCAAGGAGTGTCATCATGGTGGTTGTTGATAGAATTACCAAATATGAAAAATTTTGTGCACTATCTCATCCTTTAAAAGACAATACAATCACTACTGCATTTGCGGAAACAATTCAAAAGCTACATGGAAACCCAAACATTATTGTAAGTGACATAGATCCCATTTTCACTGGAAAATTTTGGAAAAAATAATTTCTTGTCTTAATACTCAATTAGCTTATATCTCATCTTATCATCCTTGATTTGATGGGAAATCTAAGATACTGAATTTTTTTTTTGGAAGGATATCTTCGTTGCTTTGTATATGATAAACAAAAACAATTGGTTAAGTGGTTACCTATGGAAGAACGGTGGTATAACACTTCATTCCATATTGCAACAAAAATGACCCCATTTATAACATTTTATGGATATCATCTACTGTCCATCACATTATCTTTAAGAGACAATTCTAAGGTTCAAGCAGTGGAAGATCACATCGAGCATCGAAAAAAAGTTACATAACTCTTAAAGGATAACATGAATCTGACGTAGAATCAGATGAAATGACATGAATATCAACATCAAAGTGAAAGAAGTTTTGATGTGGGTGATTGGGTATTTTTACAGATAAAATCATATAAACAAATGTCTCTCATGCAAGCTAAGAAGGATAATAAATTATCACCAAAGTACTATGGACTTTATAAGGTGTTGAAAAATATTGGTACAATGGCATACAAATTGGAGCTTCCTGCATCTTCACGAGTACACTTGGTTTTCCATTTTTCATGCTTAAAGAAGGTTATAGGTGACAAGCTCCTAGTTCAAACTATATTACCAAAAATTGAGGAAGAAGGAAAAATAATATTGGAGCCTGAAGTAATCATGGAAACAAGAATTTTAGCCTCCCTTTGATAATGTGAACTATCATTTATAGTTATTAGAGTCGTCCCATGCTTGCTTCCTAAGTTTCTAAGTCCCTTTTTGAAGGAATTCCAGTTTGTCATCTTTTGTTAAGGGAAGTGTCACTCTTTGTGAAAGACAATTACAACACATATTTAAGAGGAAAATTCGATGCTTTCTCCTACACTTATTGATTCTATATATCATGGGGGCATGTATTGGACTCATTTTCAAGGTATTGCACACTTTCTTGTTGTAGTCGACACTTTTGTCAAAAGGTGCATCTTAAGTGTTGCACTCGGAGGTAAGTGCCTTTTTGTTTTCTTTTCGATGGATGATTGATGATTTTGGGTGTTGAGTGTTTGATTTTCATGTGGCTGTTCATTTGTGAGTGTGTGATCATGTTCAAGTCTTGTTACATGGTATGGTCTCATACTTCTATCTTACTGATCCCACACTTGGTCAATTTTGGAGTATTCTTGTCTTCACAACTTTCTTGACCAAGCACCTATATTTATTCATCTTGGAACTACACTCTGTTCAGTCACAAGCCTCAGTCAACTGTCCTCTACCTCTTAGAACTATGCACTACGTAACCACATAAAAATACCTCCATCAACTGTGCACCTCCCAATGTTTGTGCTTAGTCAATATCAACTTCAATTTCCCATTCTGTATTCATTTCCCAGCCTTGCCATCACTGTGCACTTCACACTTTCATTCAAGAGTTAGGTAATCTTAATTAATAAGGATTATTATATTGTTGTATTTCCCACTAACATTTCCATTTTTTTAAAGCGTGCTACACGGAAAATTTGGCTCTTAATTTTGTAGAAGTAATTGTTGTTGAAATGGACTTAAGGTCTATTGGGGTCATTGCTGACCAGGAAGACTCAAAGGAATCCAAATACAATGGTAAGAAGTCCCAAGCCTCTTCCACTAAAAATAAAGATAAATATCCT
This sequence comes from Pinus albicaulis, assembly GCA_034641835.2. Classification (NCBI taxonomy): domain Eukaryota; kingdom Viridiplantae; phylum Streptophyta; class Pinopsida; order Pinales; family Pinaceae; genus Pinus; species Pinus albicaulis. The sequence continues at coordinate 595,278,765 of CM076578.1, read as the reverse complement.
TTTGACATGGACAACTTGACTAAATCCTTAAAGTTGTTAACCAATGAAGTATCTGAACTCAAAAGGAAGACAAGTGAGGATTATACTAAAAACAAGTCTTTTAAGCCATTTATGAAGAAGAAATTCAATCAACATGCCAAGTATCCACAAAGCTCTAATGTTGTATTCAATGTTGAGAAATTGGGCATGGATAACTAATGTAATTTTCATCAAGAAGGACGTTTAGAGAAAACATGCTCACAATGGAAACACAATATGAATGTTGTGGTTGGAAATGTTATAGAAAGCTTGTTAGCATAAGAGAATTTAAAGAAGACTCCAGATATTGATGAAACAAACTCTACATAAGAAAACACAAATGCTAGTGATTCCATATTTAATTTTGATATTATCTTGAACAATGACCAACAAGGTCTTGGTGAGCCCCTAGTGGGTGATTATCCTCCTCAACAACATGCTAAGAAATATAAGTTGAGGAGAAAATGATCGATGCCTGATCAATATGTGAGGAAGAATTTTTTTAGAAAGATTTTACCTCCTAGTAATCATTCTTATAGCACTCAGAACAAACTCAGATGTCCACAGTCTTAAAATAATTCTCTTGGAAATAATAAGAACAAGTTTGTAACTCTTGAGGTATTGAATAAAGTCATACCACCTACCACTTGAGCACACCCTACCCAAGATGAAGACATAGATTATGATGTTCTTGAAGATATGAAGAAATATCGTGCAAATATTTCAATATTTGATCTGTAAAAGTTGGCAGGGAAATGTGAGTTGATCATCCAAGAATTTTCATCTCAACCTTTGTCAGGTAGAAAAATTCCTACTTCTCAAGGATCATCCAGTAAGTTTCCTACTATTATTGAATTGGTTGGTAATGCAACTAATGTAAATTATAGATCCACTTGCCCCCCTTTTATTTTAAATTTTTAAATTTTGAATTATAATGTCCATAAATTCCTTGTGGATTCTGGTGTGTCTACGAATGTCATGCCTTTATTTGTTGCAAATAAAATTAATTCTAAATGGGAAAATATCGATGCTAGAATCATACAATTACATAGATATTTTATACATGAAATTGGCGATCTTAACAATGTTATAATTTTTTTATCGTATGATCATAGGGTTCACCAATGTATTGATATTATCATTGTGGACATTCCAGAAGCTTATGGCTCACGTTTAAGTAGAGGCCAGTTTAAAAATTTACGAGGATACTTCACTATTTATTGGTCACATTTGTGTCTTCCATATAAGGGAAAGAATAATTAGATTCGAGTTGAGAGTGAACCTTTCATAAGAAATACCGTCACGATGCTTGATGCTTGGGATGAGCCAATTAACTATGTGCACGTAATTTTCAAAAAATGTTTTTTAGAAGTTGATCATGGATGCTATCTTGCGCAACCATCCCTTATACCACTAGATACATAGTTTGAATGTAACAACCCCGTTGAAAATTCCATGTAATACAAGTTAATAAAGGAAAAATAATAAATACAATTGATGGGACACGTATTCCAAGTTGAATGTTGGGGAAATCATCCTAGTGATGGTGTTCATTGGTTTATTATGGCTAAGGAAATTTGTAAATGCAATGGAAAAGGATTTGGAAAGGAAAAATGGAACTTTTGGGACATTTATTTATGAAAATAATGGAAAATGGGAGAAAAGGAAGGTGAAAGGTCACAGGTTGAATGTGAGGAGGAAAATGAAGGAAAATAATGGAAAATGAAGAAATAAAGGCCTTATTGATAAAAAGGCACCTAAGGATTAGTTTGTACCTTCTGTTAGGTCAGTTTTGGATATCTCTCATTGTTCTCTCTCTCTCTCTCTCTCACTCTTGAACACTTAGAGTTTTCTTGGAACAATTTGACATTGGCTCAAGAAAGGAAAAGAAGGCAAGAGGAAGGAAGGAGCAAGCAAGGAAGAGCAGGATCAAGTAGCTACAACAATATTATTTGTAGGTATCAAATTACATGTGTGATTTCCTTGCTATATTTTGCGTGCTTGGTATTGCATGTGGTTATTTGTTGTCATGGCATAGGTTTTTCCAGGCGTGATAGTGTTTTCAGCCTAGCTTTTTCATTTTCGAATAACCATGGTGTGATGGGGTTCTCATGTTTTTATTGAGCTATATTTACGAATGGATTCTAAGGTGAGTGAGGTGGATCGCTGAAAGGAAAAAACATCGCCTAGTGATCCTTGAATCAGACTATGGATTGCGTTAAAGCCACTGGACTAGTGACCCCTAAACCAGACTGTAGGTTGCGATAAAGCTAGGTATTGTGTGCTTCACTGGGCCTAGGAATCCTTGTTTTTTTTATGGCAGGATATATGGTAAATCATAGAGGTGGTTTCCCTTGATTAGGCCTAGGAATCTTTGTCAGTGAATGGAAGGATATATGGTAAATCCTAGAGGGTGGAGTCTCGATTTAGGGCCTAGTGATTCAGTGTGGATTTGATCCAGTTTTATGCAGGAATGAAAAATAATACACATGTGACCATAAATACAAATATGCAGTGGAAATAACACTTCATTTCATTAATATCAAAGAACTAAAATTTTCTTATAGACATAATAGAAATAAACTAGCTAGGGCGTTGGTAGCTTATCTCTGAGAAGAGATGTGGCAACTATAGGCCTCTAAACTGAGTTACAATGAGGCTTGAGGGCCTATCTATTATTTAGAAACAACAGAAAACCGTAAACATCCAAAACCCTAACCCTAGGAGATGAAGCGCCAAAACTATGGGCCCGTTTGGGTAAATTGGTGTTTCAACTTCCCGGGGATGTAACTTTGGCATACGATCTCCATTTTATGCGCTCAATATCTCATTAGAAAGATATATCCAAGGAGTACAAATTTTGGTGCAAATAAGTAAGGGTTGGCTTCTCTCAAACTTCCCAAAAAATGTCGTTTAGGGCCTCAAAACGACTCCGAAAGTTCAGGACCAGAAAAACTGTCAAAAATAGTAAGTTGTGATGAAACTATAAAAATGAAAGAGACAATGGTGGGGCCACAAGTGGAATAGGTGGGTGGCCACCAATATCCACCTGGATCATTCCTCCCCCCTTAGGAAGCAATGGTCCCCATTGCGTTGAGTTCCTCCATGAGATGAGGAAACTTCTGCTGAACTTGGTCCCTAGTGAACCACTTGCCTTGGTGCAGGAGTTGGCCAGCTTTGACAACTCGATATAGTTGGATATTTTGTTGGCAAGTGTTCTTGATTTGAATTTCCATGATACAATATATGGTGGCCTATTCCATGCAGTCTGGGTTTAACTCTATTGTTGTGAGTTGTTCTACAATGTCAAAGGTGTCCAATAGAGGTGGGAAGTGGGGACAAAGGCGGTCCACATTCAATACCAGGTGCAAACCAAGGAATGGTGGAATATTGAGCTCGAAGGAATTTTTACCTACCACCTTGGTGATGGTGTATGACCCATATTAGATCGGATGAAGCTTGCAGTGGGGTCCACTTAGGCCCTCCTTCTGCAAATGTAGCCACACTTTGTCGCCCACTTGGAAGTTGTGTGCTACCTGATGTTGATCATGTCGTTACTTGTAATTAGCATTGGTTCTGTCCAATGTCATGAAATTGTTGGAAGATGTGCTAAATGCGCTCGATGAAGCTGTTTACTTTGTCAGCTTCAGACTGTACATGAGCCAAATCGGCTTGAGTAGTTGCAAATGGTATGGCTACGTCAATGGGACATAGTGGCTGGAATCCCAAGCCCACCTGCAAGGGGCTGTGGCTGGTTGAGTTGTGGAGAGCTTGATTATAACTGTGTTGTACATAGGGGAGGCTCTCATCCCATGTGCATGGATGCTTTTAATTTTACATGCGTAGAATGTGTAAAATCATCCTGTTGTCGACCTCTATCTAGCCATCAATTTGGGGATGGAAATCTATGGACTTGGTGAGCTTGGTGTCCAACATTGACCAGAGGCTAGACCAAAATGTGTTGAGGAACCTACTATCGTGATATGATATGATAGACTGTGGGATCCCAAAGTGCACCCAAACTCGTTCAAAGAAGAGTTTAGCAGTGGCTTCTGCTGTGCTTTTCTTCTTGCAGGCCACCATAATAGCCATCTTCGAGAATCCGTTGACGACCACAAAAACACAATCGTTTCCATGCTTATTAGAAGGAATTCATGACATGTAATCCATGGAGGTGGATTCCCAAGGTCAATTAGGGGTAGGTAGCAGAGTATAGAGGCCTTGCTTCTTGATGGTTGGTTTGGCAATGGCGCAAGCAGTGCAGGATCTGATGTATTTTCTGACATCCTGTCGAAGGTTCAACCAATAGAAAAAATTCTATAGTACTGCCACTGTTTTATTGACCCTGAAATTCCCAACGACTTGACTGTAGTGTGCTTCCCATATCATCTTCTCATGCACGCTTGAAGGAACATAAAGGTTTCCCAGGAAACATAACAGTGCATCTTGGAAGTGAAAATTTGGAACTTGTGTACCCCCCAAGAGTGCCTTGTATGTGTGGCCGAATTCTGGATCACTCTTGTAGAGAAGCAACCAATCAGAAGTCTCGTGCCCACATGAGTTGATAATGGTAGCTAGTGTCGTGATCAATGATCGAATGAGGCAGTCTGCAACATTATTGGTGCTACCCTTCTTGTACTTGATGTTCAAATGAAACTATTGCAAACATGTGGACCACTTTTGATGGCGATAATTCTGCAACTTCCCTTGTGTCTGTATGAACTACAGGGGTCAGTGGTCTATGTGGATGATTGTTTCCTTCCCCAAAAGACAAGACTACACAATGGAATACATTTATTTGTCATAAGTGGGATACTTGCGAACTGTGTCGGACAATGTATCACTGTGATATGCCACTGAATGCCCCTGTTGAGTAAGAACTTCCCCAATAGCATAGTCAGAGGCATCTGTCTCAATCTCAAATGGTTGTTGCAAGTCTGGTAATGTGAGCACGAGGGCAGAACAGAAGCGATGTTTCAATTATATGAATTCCTTTTGTTGAGATTCTGACCAAAATAATTTTTCTCTCACTCCTCCCTTGGTGACTTGACTCAAGGGCTAAGTGATATGAGAGAATCCCAACACAAACGTACGGTAGAAATTAGCAAGACCCAGAAAGATGTGAAGCTCTGCTATAGTGGTTGGGGCTTTCCAGTCTTGAATGACTTAGATCTTGGTTGGATCCACATGCACCCCCCTTTCATCAATAATGTATCCTAGATATTGAACCTGGGTCATGCCAAAAGTGCACTTCTCCAAATTGACGCACAACTTGTGTTGCCGTAGTGTTTGGAGGACTTGTCGAATGTGGTGGAGGCACTCTTCCCAAGTCTGGCTGAAGATCAGAATGTCATCCAAGTACACTACTACAAATGAGTTGGTGAATGGCCTCAATATGTCATCCATCAACCTCATGAAGGTTGCGGGAGCATTCGTCAAGCCGAAAGGCATGACCAACCATTCAAAAAGGCCCTACTTAGCATTGAAGGTAGTCTTCCACACATCGGAGGGTTCGATGGGTACCTGGTGATACCCAGACTTCAAGTCGATCTTGCTGAAATATTTCACCCCTTTAAGTTGGTCTAGAAGGTCATAAATCCGTGGGATCGGGTACCTATTTCGGACAGTGATCTTGTTCAGCTCCCGATAGTGAATACAGAGTCTCCAAGTCCCATCCTTATTCTGTACTAACATGATCGGGCTCCCATAGGGCGATGAACTTGGCCGGATGTGACCTTTCTGCAGCAGTTCTTGAATTTGCCTCTTGATTTCAACGTTCTCCATAATAGAGTGTCGATAGATCGGTCCATTGGGTAGCGGCGCACCTAGGGTCAGATCAATGGGATGCTTGACCTGAAAGTGCAAAGGCACCGCTGTGGGTGAGGTGAAAATGTCCCTGTACTCCTCCAAAACCTTGTCCATTTGTTGTTGTTGTGCAGAGGAGCCATGTCTGAAGGTTGTGGCCACAATCTTCTTCTTGCCCTAGGGGTGGATCATCAGGAAAAAAAAATTCTTGGTTAGGGAAATGAGCTTACTACATTTTTTTGTAGTAACCAAAGAGATAGTGATAGGCAATGGTACCTCTGGTATCCTGCAAAGCTTATTTCCCAAGGTAACAGTAATAGTGCAAGGTCGTGACTCATACACAACATGTTGCTTCCACAGGTATGGTTGGCCTAATAATACATCAGAAACATCAATAGGAGCAATGTCATAGAATACCTCATCCGTGAAGGGCTTGATGCTATAGGGAAGGTGACACTGTTTGCTGACACAAAGATCCCGTCCTTGGTGAAGCCACCCAATGGTGTATGGTTGTGGGTGCGTTGTGGTTGGAAAGCTCAACCACTTCATGAAATCTGCTGAAATGAGGTTCTTTTGGCTCCCATTTTCAAAAATCAACTATAGCGGGGAACCCTTTACCCACATCTGGGAGTGGAAGAGACGTTTCACCTCCTCTGGATCCTCCTTCTGGATCTTCGCAGTGGAAACAGTGGCATTGGGCTCTGCATCAATAATCTGTTTCCCTTTGTCATTCCCCTTGTCAGGTTCTGATTTAGATTTAGAGCATGCATTTGATTCAGAAGCCCTCATCTCAGCCACGAGCGACTGCATGGCCTGACACTCACTTGCGTTGTGAGTGGAGCTCTTATGGAACTCACACCACTTTCCCATGTCCTTCTTTGGCTTCACAATGTTGTTATTTTGTTGTGGCTTTGGCAGGTTGTCTTGGGCTGCCATGCCTTGTCTGTGTCCTTTGTTTTGCGGTTTGGGGGCACCTTTCCCTTTCTTTTGATTTGCAGATCCAAAGTCTCACTTCTTCTGCTTGAATTTCTGCTCAATCTTGGTAGCATATCGGTATGTTGTACCAAGCGAGGAGATGTATAGGAACTCAATTTCCTCCTAAATGTATCTATGTAGAAACCTACGATACTTTAGCACCAAATTTTTCTTCGAATCTTTGATACCCAACTTTTTGTGCAGATTATGGAACAAATTCGTCATCTCATGCACATCTTGATCCCTTTGTTGCCACAGCGTGGTCCATTGTATGTACTTGTCCTCATAGCTCCCCACGGGATAATATTGTTCCTTGATGGAATATTAGAAAGAATTCCAAGTGGGTATGGTTGAGAATAGAGAGGGTTTTGTCTCATCCTTTTTCTCACAGTAGGTTTCCCACCAGTCCTTGACATGGGGGGTAGCTTAATCTTCTCCCAGTCGGAAAAGTCATGGACCGAGAAATATCCTTCTAATAGATTCAACCATCTATCTACGAAATTTGCATTTATTTGATCCTCAAATATGGTAATGTCAAAGTTTACTTGTACCTTAAAGGGAGTCGTGCCTCCAGAGTGGCTGTTGGATGCAGATGCACTGCCGGTGGGCAGTCGTTGAAGGACCTGGGCAAATTTATCCATCATCACGTTCCTTTGTTTTTGAGGGCCTTCTTGAGAAATATTTTGATAGGATATCCTGCTCCCTCATATTTATTTTCATCCCCCATGGGAGGCCGTTGGGGTTTGTGAGGCTGATCTTGCAAAGGTTCAATCAGATCGAGCCCCAACTCCTTATACCCCGACCTCTTTGGGGACATGCAAAGAAGGATTGAGAAAAATCAGATCGCTCTGATACCACTGATCCAGATTTATGCAAGAATGCAACAGAATACACATGTAACCATAAATAAAAATATGCAGCGGAAATAACACTTCATTTCATTAATATCAAAGAACTGAAATTTGCTTATAGACATAATAGAAATAAACTAGCTAGGGCATTGGTAGCTTATCTTTGAGAAGAGATGTGGCATCTATAGGCCTTTAAACTGAGTTACAATGAGGCTCAATGGCCTATTTATTATTTAGAAACAATGGAAAACCCTAAACATCTAAAACCCTAACCCTAGGAGATGAAGCGCCAAAACTATGGGCCCCGTTTGGGTAAATTGGTGTTTCAACTTCCCGAGGACGTAACTTTGGCATACAATCTCCGTTTGACGTGCTCAATAGCTCATTAGAAATATATATCTGAGGAGTACAACTTTTAGTGCAAGAAATAAAGGCTTGGACACTCTCTATTTTCCCAAAAAAACGTTGTTTAGAGCCTCAAAACAACTCCAGAAGTTCAGAACCTGAAAAACTGTAAAAAATAGTAAGTTGTGCCAAAAATAAAAAACTGAAAGAGACAATGGTGGGGCCCCAAGTGGAATAGGTGGGTGGCCACCAATATCCACTTAGATCAAGATTACAGCAAAGCTTGAGATACTAGGAGACAGGAAATTCCTCACGGTGTAGGTGGAGAAATACGGTGGCATTCATGCTTGTTTTATGGCCTAGTGATCCAGGATGGATTCCGGTAAAGATTGGTTTCTATTGATTAGGGTGAGGTAGTTTAGCCTAGGGATTCCCTAGTTGGTTCTTTTGGTTTGAGTTCCACATTCATGCTTGTAATATGGCATGGGGGTGATTGGCTGAAGAGAGTTTTTGTCTCAGCCAATCTATAGTCTGGTGGAGCATGATAGTCCCATCTCGGGTTGGATTTTGCATTCATTAGTAATAGGTAATTTCCTTGAAATATTATGTGTAAATGTAATGGTTTATATGCAGATTATATGGCTGATGTATCCTTGATATTTGTGTTGTGATTATGGTAGTTATAAGCATGCATTATGACAGTGATGATGTGTACCTCTCCTCATATTTTTATTTGTAAATGGATGAACAATGTATCTATGACCTAATAGATGATAATGTAGCTAAGGATGTAAAGGAAAAATTCTTCTTAGAGATTCTCATATAAGTATTGGATCCCTATGATCAAATCTGTTGTTTATACCTGTAGCTTTTATATTTGTGATATGTTTGACGAAACACCTATCATGGCTAGTAAGGGTCTAGTCTGGACCTTGTCAATGTTTTTACAATCATATCATTGTTCCATTGTTATAATCCATTTATGAACCTGTCATTGAGTTCTGGGCAGTGATATGGGATCTGGGCCTTAAAATGTGGCTCAAATATCGGGGATGCTGGCACAAGTCTAAGGAAAAAATTCCCTAGAAGCACGCATGCCCATGTTGTGGGAGTGTCCAAAGCCTCCCAGATGCACCCCTGTCCATATCAAGGGAGTGTCTAGGGGTTTAATGGTTTAAAAACCCAGTGGGACACAGAACTAGCTATCAGAGTGGTTGAGATGGCTCCTGGTTTTTTCTTTTGCTGATGTGGAAGGTCTGTGTGACGTGTTTCCATTGATTCCACTTCCTTAAGGTCACATAGGAGGTTGAATCAGATCATAGTACCCTCTTGTTGCATGTTTACCTTGGTTGGCCATTACTTGGGTAGATGTGGGAGGAGGGTGTTACATAGTGGTATTAAAGCATGGTTCACCCCTTGGATTGGATGGGCAGTGTGTGTTGGTCATGCAATAATTTTGGTTGCACATGTATTAATCACCCTTGTGGTCTATATGCTTGTTGCATATGCATGGTGTCGGCCATGGTTGTAGTGATGTTGCCATGTGAAAGAGGATGTTGTTTTTGCAAAGTGTGTCATCATGAGTGTATGACTATTTATGCATTGTTATGTGTGTGAGTGCTTACATGTTGTCAAATGTGTATTTGTATCATTGTTTTTGTCATGCATGAGGTCATGGTATGTGTAGTTCATATGGTCATGCATTAATGATTGGAATCTAGCTAGAATGATGTTTATGTGTTGGTACAATTGATATTTCTTATATGTCTATATGTTGTTATGATTATGATTGTACATGTATTATGAAATTTTGGATGATCTTGCAGATCAGATATCCTCCCCAAATTATGCTAAGGTATGTTGGTTTATTGTGATTTTGTTTAGATGACATAGTATGCCTTGCAGGAAAGAGATCAAAATGACTAGCAAGATGGTAGACTAAAGAGATTCTCCCTATGAATCAGATCAACAACATGGTGTTGGGCACTCTTAGTGGACACATTGAGAAGCTTGAAGGAAGAAATAAGGAGTTGTACAAAGAAAATAATAGAATCATACAAGCACAAGAGAAACAAGCATAGGTTAATGTAATACTCCTTCAAAGTTTGTTGGAATTGCAATGACAAGGGCCACTTCGAATCAACCATGGAAATGAGGACAAAAATAATGGGGAATATGTAAGTACATCTCATGGTGGGAACAGGTTGGATAAATATGACACGTTTACAGATGACAGACTATTCGATACTCCGGATAGGGGAGGTGATGGACACAAGTAGTATTCTAGTTCTGGATCTGACAGACACTATGATTGTTATCATTATCATACTTACAGGAGGAGTTACAGGGGGTACTTACTAGATGATTCTAAGAAAGCATAGACACCTAATTTTGATGCAGACATGAAGAAAATAGAATATTCAAAGGCTTGGATACTTGGGATGAACAAGTTCTTTGAGTGTCATGAGTACACAAAAAACATGAAGGCCAAAATTGCTATCGTCAGCATGAAAGGTAAAGAAAATATCTGGTGGGAAGATGTGAAGAGGGTCAGACAAATTAGGATGGAGGACTTGAGTTGGCATGATTTCAAGAGGCTTTTCAGGAATAAGTACTTGTTATAAATGTACTACGACGGTAAGGCCAAACAATTCTATGAGCTAAAGATGTGATTGATGACATATGAGGAGTATACGACCAAGTTCCTGGATCTAGTGAGATATGTACCATATCTTAAAGACATAAGGCTCATTAGGGTAATTTTAAGGTCTGAAATGGCCCTCCTAAGGAAATTATAAAATAATAGTGAAAATAATAAAATAATATTAGATTACATCGTTAAATTTTAGAGGCAAAAAATAAAAAACTACATTTTGAACTCGTACTTTCAACTTATCTCCCTAAGGGTTTACTCAAATTTTGAGAGGTAACACTCATTAGATGAAAAATTTGATTCCTCATGCAAGGAGTACCCATGTTGCATACTTTTGATGGGCCCTGCTACACTAAAAATTAGAAATACATGAAAAACATGATCATAAAAACGTTTTTTCATGTATTTATCATTTTTCGTGTAGCAGGGTCCATTGAAAATATGCAACATGGTTACTCCTTGGGTGATGAATCAATTTTTTCATCCAACCAGTACCCTCACTCAAAATTTGAGTAAAACCTTAGGGAGATAAGTTGAAAATACAAGTTGAAAAAGTAGTGTTATTATTTTTTTATTTTTTAGCTTTTTAGCTTTTTACCCCAAAAATGGTGAATCATCCCCCATGGTTGAAATCATCATATTGAATCCTATTGGCTCTTATAAAGTTTATCTTGGTTGTACATTTTTCTTAGGAGGCCCATTTTAGACCTCAAATGTTCTCTAATGAAAGTTCAGTGATTTCCAGTGGATTTCCATTAGCATTTAGAGATCATATTGAGTATGATGAGCCTTTGTCACTTGAGGAAGTTATTTGGAATTTGAAGCATTTCTATGAATATTCAAAGCGTAAGAATGGATCTCAGCAAGGATGGAAAGGGAAAGATAAAGTTAAGGGTAAATGGTAGCCGAAAAGAAAAATGCCTCAAAATGGAGAAGAGAAATAATATGTGGCACCACAAAATAAGTTCAATGCAGTGAGACAGGGACATGGATCATAGAAGCATCATATAGGCGATGGTACTGGATGGTTGGAGTGTTGGACATGCAGTAAGGAACACCTTAAGAGAGATTTTCCATAGAACCAAGGTGTTAGGCCTTAGATATATAGTGCACAGGAAGCATAGACTGTTGGAGATGCTAGTCAGAGCATTACCATCATGCATCTATCATTGAGATGGACGGTAAGATTTGTGATCAAGTTGTTTCTATTTTGATTGAAACTGAATCAAATTATAGTTATGTTAACCTGAATTGGTGGATAAGTGTGGTTTTAATAAAGAAGTGGATGTTGAATCTTGGTTAGTGCAGTTGGCTATAGGTACAAAGAAAATAGTTCATCATTGGGTAAAAGCTTGTGCATTTGAGTTGAATGGAATGTCTACATCAGTGCACTTGATCATATTTTCATTGGGATCATAAAGTATGCTACTGGGTATGGAATGGATATATCTTCATAGGACCAAGGTGTATTGTTATGACAAAGCCATTGAGTGGTTGGATGAATATGTGGAACCAAGAGTCTTACAGGGAAAGAAGAAAGCCACATCAGTTAGGATGGTGAAAACTATGCATGCTAAGCGTAGTTATAGAAAAGGGTGTGTGTTATTTAGAGTACATATCTCTAATGAAAAAGATAAGGAAGTTGATGATGCAAATGTTTTGAGAAGGTACCCAATTATATAGTAGTTTCAGGATGTATTTCTTGGAGATATTTAAGAGTTTCCACCACATAGGGAAGTAGAATTTTCTATTTATTTGGTACCAAGGGCAACTCCAACATCAAAATAACCTTACAGGATGAGCACACCTGAGTTGATAGATTCAAATTTGTATCTGAAATATATGCTTGACAAAGGATACATTAGGACAAGTGTATCACCATGGGGCGCATCGATATTGTTTGTAAAGAAGAAGGATGATACTATGAGATTGTGCATTGATTATAGGCAGTTGAAAAAAGTGACCATCAAGAACATGTATCATTTGTCGAGGATTGATGACTTGTTTGATCAATTGAAGGGAGAAATAGTGTTCTCGAATGTTGATTTGAGATCTAGATAACATCAGGTATGCATTAAGGAAGACGAAATTTACAAGACAACTTTCTGGATGATGTATGTGCATTATGTGTTTGTTGTAGTTCCATTCAGTTTGAATAATTCTCTAGATACCTTTATGTGTTTGATGAATAGTTCCTTATTTGGACAATTTTGTTATTGTGTTCATTGATGACATAGTGGTATACTCTAAAAATGAGGAAGAGCATGTCGAGCATTTGGTAGCAGAGTTGAAATTGTTGAGAGAGCATCAGTTGTATGCTAAGCTCAACAAGTGCAATTTATTTCATAGTGAGTTACATTACTTGGGACATGTTGTATCCAAGGAGGGAATATCAGTGGATCTAGAAAAGGTAAGAGTTATCATGGAGTGGTAAATTCCTAGAAATTTAAATGAGGTGAGATCCTTCATGGGATTGGGAGGTTATTACAAGTGGTTCATCAGGAATTTCTCATAGATTGCTTATCATTTTACATTGTTTCAGAGGAAAGGTAAGAAGTTTTAATGGAAGGAGGAGTGTGAGGCAAGTTTTGAGAAGTTTAAGTAGTTCTTGACACATGATCTAGTGTTAAATATCATAGATCCATACAAAGAGTTTGTAGTATGTATATATTCTTGAAAGAGAGGACTTGGTGGAGTCCTTATGCAAGAAGGATAGGTGGTATGTTATGAGTCATAGAAACTAAATGAACATGAGAATCACTATCTGATGCATGATCTTGAACTAGCAACAATCATCCATGCATTAAATATGTGGAGACACTATCTTCTTGATAGGTGGTTTGTATTGATGAGTGATCACAATGGAGTAGGTATCTATTTAACGAACTGAATCTGAATGCAAGGCAAGCTAGATTGTTGGCCATGATCAATGAGTTTGACTTCAATATTAGATACATCAAAATTAAAGAGAATAGGGTCACAGATGCTCTTAGAAAATGGATACAGGTAAATCAAATAGAAGTTATGAGATCCTATGGGACAGATTTACAGGATAGGATCTTGTAGGAAATTAAGCAGGATGATAGGTATATGGAGATTGTGCACAAGTTGCAGAAGGGTACAAGTATAGGTAGAGGTAGTGGTATAGGTGCAGGTGTACAAGATGTGGACTAACATCTCATAAAAGATGGATTGTTTAGGTTTAAAGATAATATATATTTTCCAGACATTAGTGAGATTAAGAAGGTGATCTTGGGGGAGTTTCATGCGAAACCATATTCAGGTTACCCAAGTTTTCATAAGACATTAAATGAAGTGAATAAGTTTTATTATTGGTCGAATCTGAAGAAGGATGTAGCAGAGTTTGTGGCTTGGTGTTTTTATTTTCAATAGGTGAAGGCAGAGTGTAATCATCCAGGTGGGTTGAAACATCTGATTGTGATTCCAGAGTGGAAATGGGAGGTCATTTCCATGGAGTTCATCACAGGTTTTCCCAAGACATCTAGACAACATGATTCCATCATGGTTGTGATGGAAATGTTGACTAAGGTAGAAAAATTCATTCTAGTGATTACTACGTATTCAACAAGTGATGCGGCACAGGTGTTCATTAGAGATGTGGTCAGACTGCATGGTGTTCCAAAGAGGGTTGTGTCAGACATGGATGCAAAGTTCACTTCCAAGTTTTGGAAGGAGTTATTTGTAGGATTAAGTAAAAAGTTGGACTTCAGTACATCTTATCATCCACAAACAGATGGAGAGACCAAGAGGGTCAAAAAGATCTTGGAGGACATGTTGAGAATGTGTGTGATGCATCAGTAATGGAAGTGGGAGGAGTATATTCCACTGGTAGAGTTTTCCTATAACAACAGGTATTAGGAATTCTTGAATATGAGTATGTTTTAGGCATTATATGGGTGAGGTTGTAATACTCCCATCAGTTGGAGTGATTTGGTGAACATAGTATTTATTGGAACATACATGTTGGTAGACATGGAGAAAGAAATGAAGGTTATCAAGAGGAATCTGAAAGAAAAACAAGATAGGCAGAAGAGTTATACATATTTGAATAGGTTGTTCAAGGAGTTCTAGGTTGGGGAACATGTGTACTTGCGCATCAATCCATAGAAGACCTCCTTGTGGATTGGATAATGTGCTAAGTTGTCATCTTAGTTTTGTGGACCTTTCAATATTCTTGAAAGGATTGGGCCATTAGCCTATTAAAGTGAACTGCCTCCAATAGTAAAATTCCATGATGTTTTCCATGTACCATTGCTTAAGAAGTATGTTAAAGATGATGATCATGTGATTGACTGGTCTATATTGAAGGTGGAACCATATGGAGAATTACAGTTGTAACCTCAGTGTATATTGTAGAGAAAGGTGCTCATGCTTTGGAACTGAGAGATCGAGTAGGTTAAAGTGCAATGGAAGCAATTTGGGCCTGATGAAGCTACATGGGAGATAGCAAATCAAATGTAGGCTATGTATCCTTCAGTGTTTTCCAGTTGAGGCACAGAAATTTTGGTGTGATGTTTTGGTATATGTACATATGTATTTGGATGTAAATACCACCATGAGATATGCTATAAAGCTACAATAAACTATATGGGTGTCATGTTATTATGAAGTTATATGTGTCATGTTACATAGTGGTTTTCCCTTTAGAAGGGTGATCACTGTAAATACTGCAACGAGCTAATTTATAAAGCTCCAAGGGCAGTATGTTTGGTTTTCAACAATTTTTGCTGAGGTATAGGTGTGTTTGAACACTGAATGTGGTGTCCCACAAGGGGGAGGGTTCATAAAAACCCTAGTGAAAATTAGATGTAATAAAAGTTAATAAAGGAAAAATAATAACCACAGTTGATGGGACACTTATTACAAGCTAAATTTTTGGCAAAACACCCTAGTGAGGTTGTTCATTGGTTTATTATGGCTAAGGAAATTGGAAAAGGAAATGGAAAAGGCTTTGGAAAGGAGAAATGATATTTTTTTGAAATTTATTTATGAAAATAAAGGAAAATATGATAAAATGAAGGTGAAAGGTCACAAGTTTCATGTGAGGAGGAAAATGAAGGAAAATAATGGAAAATGAAGAAATAGAGGCCTAATTGATAAAAAGGATTTTGAGGATTAGTTGGTACCTTTTATCCATTCATCTTTGGAGCTCTTTCATTATTCTATCTTTCTCTCTCTCTCTCTCTCTCTCACTCATGGACACTTAGATTTTTCTTTGAACACCTTGCCATTGGATCAAGAAAGGCAAATAAGGCAAGAGGAAGGAAGGAGAAAGAAAGGAAGAGCAGGATCAAGCAGCTACACCAAGATTCTTTGTAGGTGTCGAATTTCATGTGTGATTTCCTTGCTAGATTTGGCATGCATGGTATTGCATATGGTTATTTTTTTTCATGGCATGAGTTTTACCAGATGTGACAATGTTTCCAGCCTAGCCTTTCCATTTTGAGATAGCCATGGTGTGATGGGGTTCTCATGTTTTGGTTGAGAAGGATTTTTGTATGGATTCAAAGCTGAGTGAGGTGTATCTCTGAAGGGAAAACACATGGTACAGTGATCCCTAAATCATACTGTGGATTGCGGTAAGGCCATTGGCCTAGTGAACCCTGAACCGGACTATGGGTTGTAGTAAATCTAGGTATTGTGTGACTAGATGGGAATATGAATCCTCAATCGATTAATGGTGGGATATATGGTAAATATTAGAGGTGGTTTCCCTTGATTATGCTGAGGTATCCTTGCCGGTGAATGGTGGGATATACGGTAAATCCTAGAGGCTGTAGTCTCATTTTAGGGCCTAGTGATCCGGTGTGGATTACGATAAAGCCTAAGAGAATAAGGGACAGGAAAATTCCTCATGGTGTAGGTGCAGAAATCCGGTGGCATTAATGCTTATTTTATGGCCTAGTGATCCAAGATGGATTACGATAAAACTTGGTTTCTATTGATGAGGGTGAGGTGGTTTAGCCTCGGGATGCCCTGGTTGGTTATTTTTGTTTGAGTCCCACATTCATGATTGGAATATGGCATGAGGGTGATTGGATGAAGAGAGTTTTGGCTCAACCAATCTATGATCGGGTGGAACATGGTAGTCCCATCCTGGGTTGGCTTTTTCATTCATTAATAAGTGGTCATTTCCTAGAAATATTATGTGTAAATGTATTGGTTTATATGTGGATTATATGGCTGATGTATCCTTAATATTTATGTTGTTATTATGTTGGTTATCAACATGTATTATGATAGTGATGATTAATGAATATCCTCATGCTTTTATTTGTAAATGAATGAACTATGTATCTATGACCTAATAGATGATAATGCAAATAATGATGTAAAGGAACAATTCTTATTAGTGATTCTAAGATAAGTATGAGACCTTTATGCTCAAATCTGTTGTTTATACCTATAGCTTTCATATTTGTGACATGTTTGATGAAATGCATATCATGGCTAGTAAGGGTCCAGTATAGACCTTGTTATGTTTTGGAAAACATATCATTGTTTCGTTGTTATAATTCATTTATGAACCTGTCATTGAGCTTTGGGCAGTGACATGGGTTATGTGCCAGAAAAAGTGGCTCAAATCCTGGGGACGCTAGCACAGGTCTAAGAAAAACTTCTTTGGAAGCATGCATTCCCATGCTGTGGGAGTGTCCAGAGATTCCCAGGCGCACCCTTGTCCATATCAAGGGAGATTCTAAGGGTTCAATGGTATAAAACCCATTGGGACCTAGGGGATGACTACCTGAGTGGTTGGGATGGATCTTGAGAGTTTTATTACATATGTGGAAGGTCTGTGTGATGTGTTTCCATCGATTCCACTTCCTTAAGGTCACCTACGAGGTTGAATCAGATCATATTAGCCTCTTGTCACATGTTTACACCGGTTGTCTAGTTACTTGTGTAGATGTGGGAAGATGGTGTTAAATTGAACTCCTTCCTTGAAATCCAATTAGTGTACTTAACGACTTTTGTAACATAGATGTAAATAGTACTAGTGTAGAAACTCAACCTGTTGCTGCTAACATTTGGACTTTTTATTTTTATGGTTCGAAAACATAAGATGGTTTTGGAGTTGGTTGTATTTTTATTGATCCAAAAAAGAACATGTATATAATATCATGTCATTTAGAATTTGAGTGCATGAACAACATTGTTGAATATAAAGCACTCATTTCGGGATTAAATAAATCCATAGACATTAAGGTGGAAGTACTAAAGGTAATAGGTGACTCAAATATTTTCATAGGACAAGTCCAAAATACTATTCATTGTGTGTCGCCTAATTTGAAAAACTACCAGCAAGAGGTATGCCATCTTATTTCTTTATTTCTATAATTTAATATTATTTCTATTACTAGGATTCATAATGTAGCTACAGACACATTAGCTAATGTTGTTGCTAGGCTATCACCTCTTAGTGATGGTTTTTCCATTGAGATTATTTATAAACCATTTGTACCTAATAATGCCACTATTTTTCATGTTTTTAATGATGACCAAAAAATAATGGATTTATGGCCAATGATGACATGTTTAACGATGAAACGATAGATGAAGAGGAGCATGAAAGGGCTTTGGAAGAATTATATTAGGCACAAAAGGGGAATCCCATGCCTAAGGGTGTGGTATATGTAGAGAAGATTTATGATCTACAAAATCGCTTCAAGGCACCTACCAATGCTAAGACTCACAATTATACACTATTGCACTAACAAGTTAACTTAGGCACCAAAGAAGATCCGAAATATGTGAGTCTTGGTACATTTTATTCTCCCCAAGAGCGATAATATTTTGTCCATTTTTTAAAACAGTACTGAGATGTGTTTGTGTGGATGTACGATGATTTGAAAACCTATGATACATGAATTATCTAGCATGTGATACCTATTAATGAAGGGGTAAAGATATTTAAGTATAAGTTAAGAAAATTTCATCCTACACTTGAACCCCTTATTCAGAAAGAACTAAGGAAACTATTGGATACTCGGATCATATTCAAAGTTTTTGATTCTACATGGGTCTCGAAGTTGGTCCATGTTAGAAATAATTGTAGAGAGACACAATTATGCATTTATTTATAAAACCTGAACCAGGATTTAGGTAAAGAAAAATAATCCCATGCGATAGATGGGGCAGATGCTCTTGACGATATCTAGGTCAAATGTTTTCTCACTTTTTAGACAAAATTTCTAGATACAACCAAGTTCTAGTAGTAGAGTCTAATAGGATAAAAACTACATTTAGAACTAAATGAGGCACATTCACTTTTTGGTGGATTCCATTTGGACTCATAAATGTTGGTGCTTTCTTTGAGAAAATTATGGACATCATGTTCCATGGTTTGATTGAAAAAAGTGTGGTCATGTACTTGGATGATGCTACAATATTTTCAAAGAAAATAGTTGATCACATTTTTCATCTAAGGAAAATCTTTTAGTAGTGTCAAAAATATGGTATATATTTAAATCCAAAAAACAACATCTTTGGAGTGTTCGAGGGAAACCTCTTGAAACACATGATAACCAAGAGTAGAATTAAAGTGGACCCAAAGCGGGTCAAGCCTATTTCTCAGATTCCATTTCTCATGAATAAGAAAACCATGCAATCATTTTTGGGGAAAATTAACTTCCTCCGTATGTTCATATAGGATTATGCATAAATTCTCAAGCCATTACAAGATATGATAAAGAAATACACAGTTTAAAAGTGGGATAAAAGGGAGAAATATGTCTTCACCCATATTAAACAAGTTATTGTTGATGCCCTAACATTATATAGTCCAAATTTAAAAAACAAATTCTTGTTGTATACATTTTCTTCTGACACATCTATTGTAATCATTATTACTTAGAAGGCCCATCTAGCAAACAAAAAACCCATATCATTTATGAGTGTTAGCTTACTGGGATCTGAATTGGTTTATCCTTCCATAGATAAGAAGAGTTTATTCAATATACAAGGTGGTGAAGCACTTTAGGCCTTACCTCTTGAAAAGTCATGTTATCATTTTTCTGCCTCACCTAATGGTTAGATCCCTCTTTGTGCAACAAGAGTTGGGTGAGAAGGGGGGAAATAGATGACAAGCATTCAAGAATATGATCTAGAATTCAATCCAATTCATGCAGTAAAGGGCCATGGTCTTTATTGGTTTGCAAAAAAAAACAATCAATTCACTAGAAGAGGATTCTTTCGGATGGGAACAAGAAATTGAAATGTATAGTATTGAACAATCTACCCCTACAAATGCAACCACGTTTTGGTACATTGATGCATGTTAGTATCTAGAGCATGAAACCTTGCCATCACACTTATATTTCTTTCATATCAACTTGTACATGGTGTGATTTTTTAGAAACACCACAATGTTGTACTTCTCATATTCTGGGAAGCACAAGATTCAGAAAGGGTATTGAAAGACCTCCATGACATGCCAGCTAGTGGACACTACATAGGAGACACTGCTGCTCATAAAGTCATGTAGAATGGTTATTATTGGCCCACCGTTATTCAAGGATGCACATGCATATGCCTGTAAGTGTATTGTATGTCTAATATGTGTTGGTTGAGAAAGGAAGCAATCCACCCCATTACATCACATTATCATTGAAGAGCCTTTTTAGTAATGGGGATTGGATGTTATCAATGAAAATTTTCCACATTCATAAAAAAAACAACGATATATCTTAACTGCTACAAATTGCTTTAGTCATTGGGCGAAGGCAACTCCATTGAAAAAAGTGAACGAGTAGGAAGTCATCCAGTTCCTTAAGCATAATATTATTACCAGGGTTGGCGTTCCCACGTCATTTGTTTTAGATAATGCAACTTACTTTTCATCGCTAAAAATTTATGATTTTGCATTAAATAAGGGTATTGTTTTAAAGCACTCATCTAATTACTACCCTCAAAGAAATTATTATAAGTTGAGTCTACTTAGAAGAAATAAATTCGAATCATTACAAAAATTGTTTACTCTTAAGCAAAGGAACTGGCATAATGCATTGGTGAATACTTTGTGGGTTGATCGTGTCACACTAAAACCATATTTGAAGATGTCTCCTTACCTCCTCGTGCATGGTAAAGAAGTTATCCTTCCTCTAAACATATATTGTCGAAAATATTAGTGATAAAAGGGTTGCTTTATTTGTGCCTTAATCATAGGAGTGAGAACGAGTTCCTTCTTGTACATGACTCGAGTTCCTAAAAATTAGGAGGATCCCTATAAATTAGGATGAGTTTCTATAATTTAGGAATCAACCCCTAAAAATTAAGATGATTTAGGATACGATTAACTGATGTGTTGATATTGAAAGTTGATTTCTTGATTTTCTAGTGTGAGTTAATTGAGGAAAAACACGAGTGATTGAGTTTCAAGTGGTTGACTTGAAATATGATAAGTTGCATGAGAAATTAATTCATGCTAACTCAATCTATCACAAAATCATTCCTTAATTAAAAACTCGGTAATTTTAACCATGTGGGCACAAGTTTAATCATTGTTTTGGTGAGCACAATTTGGTGAGACCAAGCAATAGGAAGCATGAGTTTGTGTGTGGATCTTGTGAGAGGAAGAGTGTGCAAGAGAATATTGTGACAAGTTGGTAGAGGGCAACATAGATCAATAGTATTGCAAAATTTTCAAGCTTATTTCAAGTAGAAAGACAAATGTGTCTTTCATATTTAAACACAGGTGCTTTGTAAGAGATCAATTTATTAGTTTTTTCTATCAATAAAATTCTCATCAAGCTGAGGGTTTACCTAGTTAGGTTCCCTAGACAATTCTATATTTTTGAATTGCGTAATTGTGTTTTTATTTCTATTCCTATTCCGCTACATCTAGTAGATAAATTTTGTGTTTATGAGAGAAGACATTTTATTTAAGATTTCTCATATTAGCAGATTACAATTATGTGGATTTTATACATGGTATCAAAGATTTTGAAACATATTTAAGATCATCACAAGTGAAAGACATCCAAGGAGAAGGATATATGATCAACTGCAACCTCAAGGCTAAGTTATGAGTTGAGGAAGAGGGTTGAAGGATGAATTTTGGGTAGTTTTGTGCATAGTTTGAAGTGTTATTCCTCTTAGGAGTAGGTTGCAGATTTTTGTGTAGTTTGAGAAGGAGGAAGAGCTCTTGTAGACTATATTAGGGTTGTAAGGCCTATATGTGGCTGGTATTGATGGTCGATTAGTCTCAAAATTACAACACAAGAGTGGAATTGTTAGAAAAGGAGGGAGAAATTTTTTACAGTAGTATGAGGCTGAGTAGGAAGGTTGTATCAGCTAATACAGGAAACCCTAACAAGTGTAATATAGTTGCAGTCTTGTGTGCATGCACATGACCAGATATTTAGGATAGTAGTTAACGTCTTAAGTATGGTAAATTTCATTCTAAGTTGGTTTTGTTTGCTATATTGATTGTCCATATTTATGAAAATTTTGGTGGACATATTATGTATTTTTTGGGTGTCGAATATGACCATTTTTTCATCATACAATACCACTATTCATAACCTACATTTCGATACTTTTACACTCATTTCACATCATAATTCCATCATTTGTCGCCAATACATATCCTATACCTTGTGGTTAAGTATCATTAGTTTTATTAAGATTGTCTATGATTAGAGCCGATTTATTCATGATTGTATAATGATGGTTTCACTAAGTCCACTTGTCGCACATTTGAATTGCAGAAATTCTCCACAAGTTAGTTAAACTAGTTACTGTAGGTTAAGTATGGAATAAAATTGCTAAAGGTGAAAATATAAAATTTGTGATCAAATGGTGAATAACCTTGATATTCTGAGGATTGGATCGTGTTCCAAATACCCCCTTTCAGGTAACCCAAAAACTGTTTGGAAAAATTCATCACCAAAAGGAAGTTAAGGTCAAAACACTTCTTCAGTATATGAATGAGTTCTTAAGTACGTGATTTTCTGAACATGTGAGGTCAAGTTGGGTTCGGCCTGAACGGGTCAATTCAGGCTTGATTTTTGAATGCCTTTTTTCTGAACGCCTTTGAGCTAAATATGGAAGTGGTTCCTCCTTCCATGCATTGATTAGAATGAAACCAACCAAAGGCTATTCGAAGGCTCTCTAGAGGATTGTTGTTTTCTTTTCATAGTTAATTGTTATGTATTGATTTTATCCATAATTATGTATAAATATGAAGCTCTACCTCACATGTATGCTAATGCTAAGAAGGAAGAGGAGAAGGAGAAGAGGATAGCGATTGGATGTAACTAGAACAATAGATTGTATGCAATAGGAGCAACAACGATGATGTACATGCCATTTACATTCTAAACTTCAATACATCAATTGATTTGGCATGAATTTTTGTAAGTCTTATGGTGTTTGATTTATGGATATAATTGAGTTAATTTGAATTGTTCGAGGAGTGGTAAGGGCCCACCACACCTGGAAAGAAGTCTTGCAAAATAGTATAGATCTCAGGACAACATTTAATTAATTATTTAACAACATAATCATTTAGATTTCTGAATTGTTAATTCTATCCTGTACTTAAAGTTGCGCTCTGTTTTATAAATTTGAATTGAGTTTATATTTGGAATCTTGTAGTGCTATACTCATTTCTCAATGCTCAGGGTTATTTAGTTTTACATTCGCTTGATTGCATATCTAATGCATTGAGAGAAGGATTAAATCATGATTTAAACATCGTGTGCATTATTACGAATATTCTGCACTTTAAGTAATGAATCAGATTTCATATTGAGCGTTAAGTACAAAATCATATTTAAGGTTATTGCATTGAGTATAGTTGGTGTGAGATTATGAATTTAATTTATAAATTTGAAAGTAGTGTTTCCAGCTCTGTTTTGTGAGTAATGTCTTTTAGTTGAATTACATATTGCAGATTTAATGATTGTTTAATTGATAGTTTAAATCTTTGCATGATATTTATTTGAATTATGGCTTGATCATCATTGGAATAGATCATAGTATATCTCTCTTTTTTTATAGAAGGCTTTCTAATAGAAGAATTAATTGAAGTTACCTTTTTGTTTTCAAGCTTTGTAGAATTGAAAGTATAAAGTAGATAGGATTAAGATATAAGTTTCAAATGATTATTTATTTGTGTGATCCCGGGAATTAGATTTGTTGCC
This sequence comes from Pinus albicaulis, assembly GCA_034641835.2. NCBI lineage: Eukaryota > Viridiplantae > Streptophyta > Pinopsida > Pinales > Pinaceae > Pinus > Pinus albicaulis. The sequence continues at coordinate 595,254,952 of CM076578.1, read as the reverse complement.
GTATTTTTGGATTGTTTATTTTCTCAGTTTAAAATCGTTTGGATTAGAGTTAATTTCACATGATCATAATACCTTTTAAAGGTAGTATCAATTGATTTAATATTCTTTCATTTAGATTAAATAGATCTTAGCGTTTTATTTAATATTTCCATTACTTAGATTACGATACAAATCATAAACTATATTTCTTAGTTTATGATTAATTAGAATTAGTTTTATTTACAGAACAATTATAATCTCTTATTTGTATTGTTTGAGCATATTTTATTCAATTGATTAGTTTTAAACTAGAAATAATGATTCCGTACTTAGACGATAATTTGATTTTAGACCCTAGTTCAGGTTAGATGTTATGATCCTGCGTTACTTGCGCTTGTGACTCAAGTCTTATAACCTCAGATTGATAATTTAATGTTGGAAATTATAACACATATAATTTCCACAACATTTTTGGTGTCGTTACTGGGGAGGTGCTAAAAGGATTAGAGACTAGATTCTTTTACAAGTTTTTTTTGTATGATCTTAGTTTCAAGGAAATCAAAGGGTGGAGAGTGTATGGTACAACGTGTGTGAAGAGGCACACATCCACTATGGTGGGGTTGCTCCAATGTCTGGTTTTCCAAGTAAGAGAAGAGTTCAAGTTTGGTTAGTTTTATTTCAATTAGTATTTTTAATTCATTTAGATTAAAATTTCAAGATCTTTAAAGATAAAACATTTTTGGGGTGCTGTAAGAACCCTTGTGCACTAATCCATGTGATGAAAAAATATACTAGTTGGCTTGTTGAGAAAAATAAAATGGTATTTTAAGGAATCATTCAATGAGGAGTTTTGATGCTACTACCGAGACATATAATTCATCCAATGAAGAATTCACAAGTGAAAATTTTAATATTTTCCTTGAACATAAATTTAATATTATTAAATCTTTGATTTTGAAATTGGATGATTTTCACGAACAAAAGAAGGATGAAGAACCACTGCTTATCTTTTGTGCCAATTGTAGAAATAAGCACTGCCTTGGAAAGTGCCCACTTAATGGTCTAGAATTTTGCACAATTTGCGAGGATGGTCATGCAACCGAACATTTCCCATCACTACCACGATTACAAAAGGTACTGAGGAAATCAAATAAGGAATTGAATCAAATTCTATACTTGGAATAATGTTTATTCTCCTAAGAAGGTTCCTCAACAGATTTTTAATCCTGCAGTTCCATGGAAAATTTTTAATCCAGCTCCAATTGAATACCCTACTTCATGGCCACAGTGGCCCTCTCCTTGGCCCTCTTCTTCAAGTCAAATGTCCCCATGGTTTGTAAAAATACTACCCTAGCCCTTATCCTAACCCTAGGCCTAACCCTAATGCAAACCCTAGCCCTAACTTAAACCCTAGCCCTAACTCTAGTCCAAATCCAAATCCTAGTCCAAGCATTAACCCAAAACATAGTTCAAACCTTAGCCCAAACCCTAATCCAAACAAGGAGGTTGCACAAAAATTTAAAACACTTGTTCTTCCTATTGATTCTCCCACTGAACAAAATGATATACCTTCAAGGTTCGGGGATAGGATGAGTTTGGAAACATATCTTATCACTACAAAACATTTACCCGAGGAAGATATAATTCAAATACCATTAAAGGTGCAATATATAATTGGAACCTATTCCAAAATAGTTTTTGAAGCTCAAAACCCTAGAATTTCCCTTAATCATCCTTGTCAATCTAAAAAAGAAAATATTTGAGCCCAAAATTGAGGCATTTATCTTTTGTCTTTCACCAGATCCCTTATGCCTCCAAGAGAGTGATTATCAAACTGTGGAATACTTGCATAAGTTGGAGAATCATAAATATGTGGATCTCATTGAATCTTGGTTTCAAGTAGTCATCAACACACCTTGTTCCCTCATCATTCAACAAATCTTGGTACCATATCAATTGAGAAATTGGTTTCTCATACTTTGGTATGTATTTAAGTTTATTCTTCAAAATTGAGTATGAGTATATTTAGCATTCTACACACATGGTTACAATGGAAGTACTCCTACACTTGAAGGAGATCTTCCTCTCTCTAAAGTAGGGTAGGGTAGTATTGTCATTTGAAATAAAATTGTTACAACCATTAGGGGAATTTTAAGATCTAAAATGGGCCTCCTAAGGAAATTATAAAATAATAGTGGAAATAATAAAATAAGATTTGATTACATCATCACATTTTAGAGGGAAAAAAGAAAAAAACTACTTTTTCAACTCATATCTTCAACTTATCTCCCAAATTTTTTACTCAAATTTCGAGCGGGAGTACTCGTTGGATGAAAAATTTAATTCCTCATCCAAGGAGTACCTGTGTTGCATACTTTCTATGGGTCCTGCTACATGAAAAATGAGAAATACATGAAAAACGTGATTATAATCACATTTTTTTTTATGTATTTCTCATTTTTCGTGTAGCAGGGTCCTTCGAAAGTATGCAACATGGGTACTCCTTGGATGAGAAATTAAAATTTTCATCCAACGAGTACTCCCACTCGAAATTTGAGTAAAAACTTTGGGAGATAAGTTGAAAATACAAGTTGAAAAAGTAGTTTTATTATTTTATTATTTTTTAAAATTTTTACCCTTTTACTTAAAAAATGGTCAATCATTCCCCATGGTTGACATCATCATCTTGAATCCTATTGGTTCTTATAAATTTTATTTTTGTTGTACATTTTTCTTAGGAGGTCCATTTTAAACCTAAAAATTCCCCTAATGAACATTATTAAAACTGCAATTCCTAAGGCACACGCATTGAAACTTCTGTCATTATACACTCTTATGGTAAGACTTGTCAGAAGAAATTCACTCTTAATGCCTCATATTTTATAAAATGACTTTGATTATTGGCTTAGATTGATAATTGGGAAAATTAGGTAAATTATTATTATTATATTTTCCATTCATAATCTTAACAGATTGTCATCCAAGAACCCTTTTAAAGTTTCTCTTTGAAGGTATTGATGAAAATTCTCCTATGGTGGACCACTCCTATAAAACCATAATGAGCTCTCATAAGAACCCTATCATGACTAACTCGAGAAATATTTTAGTCATTATATGAGATGTTTTTTTTTTTTTTAAACAAGTCTTTATGGTAGCAGTACCAAATAGTAAATATTAGTAATTAAAAACTTTTCATGCCATCGTGTATTCTTAAGGAGTAGTTTTTCCTCCCCACCTATTAAGTAACCTATCTGAGGTTGATCATAATCAAATTTTTTTAACATAAAAGGATTAATTGAGGGATAGGAGGTCTCATTACGAGATGACCTACTATGATCATGGGTCCTAATGAGAATGAAATTACCACCATTGGTCACCAAGCCAGGGTAATGTATTTCTGTTGAAAATCTAGAAGACAAGAGGTCCCATCACGAGCTGACTTGTTCATTCTTGTTATCTCTTGTGAATGGCACTGTCGTTCGTTGGTTACCAAGCCATGATAACGACCTTCAGTTAATTCCCAAATCAAAGTAAATTCTTTTAAATGACTTTGAATCTATATCTAATAGGTGGGACATAGTCATTTGATTGGATTAGGAGGCATCCAAGTCGAGGCTATAGAAGATTGTTGGAAGAAAGTCCATGCCTATGGTATTGAAGTTAATTTCACACTATGATTTACTTAGTTGTTTTTGTCTTTCCCTGAACTCATTATCATATCTCTCTGACAATGAATTTAAGATCATTTTAGTAATGTTCTCTGGAGTTATATCTTTCGAAAATAATTAAGTTTGTATGGTTGTGAGACCCTTAGTGTAGGTACTTCACTTTTATTTAATAAGAGGAGCTTCAAATATATTCTTGTGTAATGGTACGATGTTCATCCTTGGAAGGTATCATTTTGTCATATTTATTTTTCCCTATTTCCATCCATTTTAATGCCTTGGTTTTTAAATAAATTTACTTATATTTATAATAATGAGGGTATTGAAAGTGAAGGCCTACTTCTTTGGACTACTCTTGAGATAATTTGTGGAAATTTTTGTGGATAACCATTTTAGGATGACATTATCCCTGAAGTAACAAAATTGTTGGTATTCCTTTAGTAGCCCTAGCATTAGTTACTGTTTTGGAATAATAAAGGTAAGTCGTGACATCATTGGATCCCTGGTCACAAATTTTTATTATTCATGCAATATAATTTAACATAACTTGACACATATTTACATGCTCTCACCCAATTAGTCCTACGGTTTAATTCAATTAAGCATGAATCTAATAGAGAAACCGTAGCCCTACTTTATTAATTAACTTTTGTCTTTGTCAGAGGTTTTGCTTGCATGAGGAAATGCAAGATGCCCGACATGGGGGGAGAGATATGTTTGGAGAGAGATGATTGAAATTTTCATGTTTAATTCACATTTTCACCCTATGCTTACTCATGGTTTTCAGTTTTATTACTATCGTTTTACACAATTGTTGGGCTAGTACCTTAAACTTGGAGCATGATCAAGTAATTGTTAATTTCATTTATTTTGATAAGATTTGCATCAAAAGGGTTATTAATGATGATGGTTGTGTTTTTTCAGGAATCTGTATGAAATCATGATAAAAAAAATACACATGCATCAACACTTTCAAGATACTGTGGTTGTTGGGACCTTTTCAACATCTTTAGTTCATCCTTCAACTCTTCAGCTTCCTTTAGCATATCAAAATCAACCTCCATTGTAGCTCTAGCCTTTTTCAACAGATAAAATCAGTAGTCACATCATATCCATCCAGTTCATCATCCACTTCATCTTGCAGCACCAAGCATATCAACGAAAAAAGGTAAAAATTGAGGTAAATTTGGCTTAATATTCTCTAATTCACTATAAGGTTAAATAAACTTAATGATTCACCACTTCTCATTCCACGCATTTCATCTTTCAATAAACCATTATTTCCTTAAATTCATTATGCATATACTTTGATTACAAGGCCATGTTAAAATCAAATCCTTATGGTGCATTAATAAAGGCAGTCTCTATAGTGTATTCTCCTTCCATGATAACAAGCATTATATTATCAGGATGAATTCATTACTGCCATGAAATGATAAAGGAAACCACCTATAGACATTGGCCTTACGATGAAAGAGTATGCAACCACCCATTCACCATCTTCCTCATCCATTGATTTCTTGTCCTCAATTTTTATTTCTCAGTAAATTAGTGTGACATACTAAATGTAAAGAGTGCTACTCCATAAGAACCAGCACCTCCAAGTATTCAGGCAGTGCTGCTCCACAAGAACCAACACCTTCAAAAATCCAAGAAATGTTGTCCCACAAGAACCAACATCTACAAAACAATGTTAAGAATATGTCAAGGAGAAAGAGATTTGTTTTCATGAGGACATGAAAACCCTCAGGCATGGGGGAATGTTGGGCCTCGAATATGCCCATTTTTCCATCATACAAAACCACTATTCATAACCTACATTTTGATACTTTTACACTCATTTCACATCATAATTCCATCATTTTCGCCAATACATATCCTACACCTCGTGGTTAAGTATAATTAGTTTTCTTAACCTTTTTTATGATTAGAGATGATTTAGTCATGATTCTCTTATGATGATTTCACTAAGTCTATTTTCGCAGGGTTTCATTTCCAAAATTCTCCACAAGTTAGTTAAACTAGTTACTGCAGATTAAGTAAGGAATAAAATTGCTAAAGGTGAAAATATCAATTTTGTGATAAAATGGGGAAGAATCTTGATATTATGAGGCTTGGATCGTGTTCTAAATACCCCCTTTCAGGTAACCCAAAAATCATTTGGAAAAATTCATCACCAAAATGAAGTTAAGGTCAAAACACTTCTTAATTACATGAATGAGTTCTTAAGTACAAGATTGTCTGAACGTGTGAGGTCAAGTTGGGTTTGGCCTGAGCGAGTCAATTCAGGTTCAGTTTTGAATGCCTTTTGCTGAACGCCTTTGTACTAAACATGGAAGTGGTTCCTCCTTCCATGCATTTATTAGAATGAAACCAACCAAAGGGTATTCGAAGGCTCTCTAGAGGTTTGATGTTCTCTTTTCATATTTAATTGTTATGTATTGATTTTATCCACAATTATGTATAAATTTGAAGCTCTACCTCACATGTATGATAATGATAAGAAGGAAGAGGAGAAGGAGCAGAGGATAGTTATTGTATGTAATAGGAACATCATATTATATGTAATAGGAGAAGCAACGATGATGCACACACTATTTACATTCTAAACTTCAATACATCAATTGATTTGGCATGAATTTCTGTGAGTCTTATGGTGTTTGATTTCTAAATAGAATTGAGTTAATTTGAATTTCTCCAGGAGTGGCACACACAGAAACAAGTATGGAAAACTAATATAGATCTCATTACTGAGTTTAATTAATTATTTAGCAGCATAATCATTTAGATTTCTGAATTATTAATTATGTCCTGTACTTAAAATTGCGCTCTGTTTTATAAATCTGAATTGAGTTTATATTTTGAATCTTGTAGCGCTATACTCATTTCTCAATGCTCAGGGTTATTTAGTTTTACATTCATTTTATTGCGAATCTAATGCATTGAGAGAAGGATTAAATCATGATTGAAACACTGTGTGCATTATTGTGAATTTTCTACGTTTTAAGTACATAATCATATTTCATATTGAGCGTTAAGTATAGAGTTAGATTTAAGGTTCTTGCATTGAGTATATTTGGTGTGAGGTTATGCATTTCATTTATAAATTTGAAAGTAGTGTTTCTAGCTCTGTTTTGTGAGTAATTTATTTTAGTTGAATTACATATTGCAGATTTAATGATTTTTTAATTAATAGTTTAATTCCTTGCATGAGATTTATTTGAATTATGGTTTGATCATCATTGGAATAAATCATATATATATATATATATATATATATATATATATATATATATATATATATATATATATATATATATATATAGCTCTCTAATAGAAGAATTCATTAAAGTTACCTTTTAGTTTTCAAGATTTTTAGAATTGAAAGTATAAACTAGATAGGATTAAGAGATAATTTTCAAACACTTATTGATTTGTGTGATCCCCAGAATTATATTAGTTGCAGTATTTTTTGATTGTTTGTTTTCTCAGTTTAAAATCGTTTGGATTAGATTTAATTTCGCATAAGCATAATACATTTTAAAGGTAGTATCAATTGATTTAATATTCTTGCATTTATATTAAATAGATCTTAGTGTTTGATTTAAGATTTCCATTACTTAGATTAAGATTTAAATCTTCGAATGATAAATTGTATTGCTTAGTTTATGATTAATTAGAGTTATTTTTATTTGCACAACAATTAGAATCTCTTATTTGTATTGTTTGAGCATATTGACTTCAATTTATTAGTTTTAAACTAGAAATAATGATTCCTTACTTAGACAATAATTTTATTTCATACCCTAGTTTAGGTTAGATGCTATGATCCTATGTTACCTGCGCTTGCGCCTCTAAGTCTTACACCCCCAGATTGATAATTTAATGTTGGAAATTATAACACATATAATTTCCCCAAAAATATTGTTTGGAGGGAATTTAGAAGGTGTCTTTGGTTCCCTAAGTCCCATATTTGATAAGGAAATCAAATCTGGTTGGAGCGGAAGAATTGTTGAAGCTCATGTTTGATCATTTTAAGGGATAAAGGACGTTTCCAAGATGTCATAGTATTAAACCCTAATTAACTATGTAGAGATAGACTTCTACAATGAGAGTGGGAAACCTCCATTGCCCCAAGACTTGTCTTTTGTGGAGTAGTAGTAATTCAAGTAGCGGGAAAGTTTAAGACTCTATGATTTTTCATCCTTGATGGAAAAAGGAGCGGCTACTAGGAAGATTAGTGAGCCAAAGTTCAGTGACACTAGAGGAGATATGATCATTGATAGTGGCATATTGTGGAGCTAGAGATGCACACCTTCAGAGGGAACAACCTTGAGCAACAAGGTATGAAGTTCTTAGAATAGAGAAGTGATAGAATCACAGAGCATGGTGGGAAAGAACAAGTCTCCAAATCAGGTTCCACAAAAGAAATAAGGGAAGTATTCTAGTTCAAAGGGAGAAACTGCATCAGCAGAGAACATGGTAGTGTTGGAGATAAATCCAGGTGGATGAGTTTCTTTTAGGAACACCTTCCTCACTGAGAGTGAGTTTTGAAAATATTAGTGAGAAAAGGGTTCCTTGATTTGTGCCTTAATCATAGGAGCCAAAATTAGTTCCTTCTTGTGCATGACACGAGTTCCTAAAAATTAGCATGAGTTCCTATAATTTAGAAATCAACCCATAAATATTAGGAAAAGTTAGAATGCATTTAATTGGTGTGTTGATATTGGAAGTCGAGTTCTTGATTTTCTAGTGTGAGTTAATTGTGGAAAATCACAAGTGATTGATTTTCAAGTGATTGAATTGAAATAGGACAAGTTTCATGAGAATTTAAATCATGCTAACTAAATCAATCAAAAAATAATTCCCTAATTAAAAAACCTAATAATTTAACCATTTGAATTTCCTTTAAAAGGAGGAAAAAAGGCACAAGTTTAATGATTGTTTTGGTGAGCATGGGCTAGTGAGACTAAGCAATAGGAAGCATGAGTTTGTGTGCAGAGAATACGAGAGGAAGAGCGTGAAAGAGAAGTTTGTTTACATGTTGATAGAGGGGGATATAACGATCAACATTCTTGCAAATGTTTCAAGCTTAGATTAAGGAATAAAGACAAGCGTGTCTTTCAAATTGAAACAACTGTATTTCTTAAGAGATCAATTCTTCAGTTTTTTCTATCAATAAAATTCTTCTCAAGCAGAGGGTTTTCCTAGTTGGGTACCCTAGATAATTCTGTGTTTATGTGAGAAGAAATTTTATTTCAGATTGCTTATACTAGCATATCAAAATTTCGTGGATTTTCTACATATGCCTCCCGACCCTTCAACTTTCTCAATAATACCGAGGTATACCTTGTCTTCTTATTTAGATTAGGATAAACACCCTTATTGAGTTAGAGGAAGAAAGAAAAAAATAAAAGAAAAGTTTGCTATGCATCAAAATCATATCAAGTACTGGTTTGACAAGAAATATGTAGGGAACAAGGAGTTCGGTGTGGGAGACCTAGTATTTAAATAGGATAAATCCCATGAAGAGAAAGGTAAACACACCAAATTTCAATCCCTATGGATTGGACCCTTTGTTGTTCACAAAAATCTTGGCCACCATACCAATTATCTCCAATAATCATATGGGAAGATGGACTATCTTCCTATTAATAACCAAGATATTAAGCGCTATTTAAAATATAATCCTAGGGTTTTGTTTATGCCTATGTACATATTTATTTCTTTTTTCATTTGGTTTGGTTCATGTCATGTTTTTTTATTTCCTTCGTCATTTTGTTTTGTCAATTTTTTTATAAATAAAAACTTGTGTGGAAGTATTTTGTATGGTTCTGATCGACGTGGAAATATTTTTAAAGGGCTTTGTGACATACAACAACACTTGGTTGAATTTTGAACCCCCTTATTTGCTTGGGTCTGATATATTTAAGGTAAATAATGTTTAATGAAAATTATGATCCATTCGAATAGAAAGATTTAATTAGAACAATGATTCCCGTATTTATTTTAGGCTCTTCATTCATTAACTTGGTGCTATAATTGAATGGTGTTCTGGATGCCGATCGAATTAAGTAGAGAAGGGAAAGGAGAAAACTAAAAGCGAGTGTATTAATTTCAGAGGTATATAATAGTATTTGAAGGAATAACCTCTATTTCTCTTAATAATTCTAGATCCCTCTTCCACCCTAGTGATATAAATGTCAATAAAATTATAATGATAATATTGAAAATAAAATAAGGGGTGAAAGAGGAGAAAGGCTTCCCGTGCAAGGTGGTCAATCAAGGAAATTTTGCGAGGTATTGAATAGGCTCACTGGAAGTGAATCAATGCTTATGTTACTATAATGACTCTGCTGGGGTGCTGAACACGCTTACTGGAAGTGGGGAAACAATAAATATGGAACTGAAACTATTATAATTTCAAAATCGTGATTACAGATTATCCTTCTCCCAGATTGAAACAATTGTGATATGGTAAGCTTTGTAATTGTGTTTAGCCTAGAAAGGGGAAAGGAGAGACTAATATTATAACTAGGATAAATGAGGAATATGAGGTAATATACATGATAAATAAATACTTCCTAAAAGACTAGAGCCTGTGCATAAAGATAGACCCGAAAAAAATGGGGGTTCTTCTAGTGAATCACCAAGTGTTGCCACTGCAAAATCCTCCAAATTTTGGCCTATAATCAAAATTTGGAGCTTCTATTTGATCATGTGAACTATCGTTTCTAGTTATTAGAGTCATCACATGCTTTATCCCTAAGTTTTTAGGTCCCTTTTTGAAGGAATTCCAAGTGTCGTATTTTGTTAAGGGAACTACTGCTCTTTGTGAAAGGCAGTTATGGCACATCTTTAACAGGAAAATACGATGCTTTCTCCTGCACTAATTGATTTTGTATATGATAGGGACATTCATTGTACTCATTCTCAAGGTATTGCACACTTTCTTGTTGCATTTAACACTTGTGTTGAAAGGTGTATCTTAAATGTTGTAATTAGAGGTAAGTGTCACTTTGTTGTCATTTCAATGGATGCATGTTGATTTTGGGTGTTGAGTGTTTCATTTTCATGTGTTTTTTCATTTCTGAGTGTGATATCATGTTCAATTCTTGTTACATGCATTAGTCTCATCCTTCTATCTTACTGATCCCACACGGTCAATTTTGGAGTAGTCTCGTCTTTGAAACTTGCCTGGATAAGAACCTATATTTATTCCTCATGGAAATTATCACTACATAGTCACAAGCCTCATTCAATCATACTTTTCCTCCTAGAACTGCATACTATGTAGTTACAATGAATTACCTCCATAAACTACACATTGCAAAATATCTATGCCCCGTCACTGTTAACTACACTTTCCCACTACACAATCCTTTCCTAGACTTGCCTTCACTGTAAACTGAACACTTTCAGTCAATATATAGGTCATGTATGAGTCTCTGTAGTGCTCAATTACGTAGTACATTGAAATTATCCTTCCAGCATTGTGCACTGCACAATCATAGTGAGCAAGCCTGTCATCTATGCCTCCCTAACTTTTTCAACTACACAATCATGCTTCCTTGTCTCTCAACCATTTCACATTGCATAGTATTAGAGCCTAAAACCTCACTCCCTACCTCTTTCTCCTACTCACTGCAAAATCCTTAGGCCTCCTCCTCAATCTTACACATTTTCCTAGCTCGGTTAGTATGTTGCATGAGAAACATGATAGACTAGGACATTTTGGGACTAATGTCATATTGTCACAAGTTAATTCCATTTTCAGGTGTTATTACCTTGACCTGATAGGATGATTATAAAGGAAAATGTCAAGGATATGTTACAATAATAAACCTATGAAGTTGAAAACATAAAGATATCATCAAAAAAAGAGATAAAGGGACACTAGAACACGACAGAATAAGGAAGATAAGGATCACATGGAAGACTCCATATCCTAACCGTCATCATGGAGAATGAAGTTGAAGAATAAGAAAGATCTATCATGAATATGTGAAGGTAGAAACAAGGATAAAACCCTGGAATTGATACACTACAATGAAGTTCCATGTCACCATAAAAGTCATAGGTTGTCATTGAATTTTGCCACAAATTTGTGGAAATGTAATATTTTATTTTGAAAAAAAAAATGAGAAAATGTAAAACGTATAGAAGCCAAAGGGTCCCACATAGAATGTGAAAAGTCATGTAGAAGCTCAAAGTTCTCATAGGAATTCTAAAATTCACATGGGATATCAAGATTCATGAGCGAAGTTCAAGAGTCACAAGGGAGGTGGAGATGCACCCCATTTGTTATATATACACCCTCACAGATCTAGTAAAGGAATTTTCACCTTGGCTTCACAAGCTAGGTACAGGAGAGAAGATTAATATTTTGAGAAGCAAGTAGTGGCTTAAATTTCCACTATTGGAACCCGTATTATATCATTGTAATGTTATATCTTAGGACTTTTAATTTTTAATTTGAAGCACTTGGAGCTGACACAATTTCATGCATATTCCATGAATGATTGTAAGACTATTTTTTCGTTATTTGTGGTGTTTGTTTATGTTTCTACATAGTAATTAAAATGATCTATTTCATTGGCTTTAGTATGCATATTTGGACTGTGTGTCACTTTTTTTAATGATCGTTATTTATTTGTGAAATATTTTGCAAGATAAGTAAATATTCTTTCAGATACATGTGTGTGTCTTTAATATGATAGTACCATTACTTTTCTCTTAAAGTCCCACTTGCCTTCCCCTTCCATGAAAGAACCATTGTACACTTTGCAATTGAATACATCACAAGGATAACATACTTGTTTATCTTGAAAGTATATGTTTTTTCTCTTATTTCATTTATTGAAACTAAGGCAAATCATTAAGAATATGGCAGTCAGGCCTATTTCCCAGATGTGTCTCCTAATACAAATAATAAGAGGTATAGTTGGGACTTCATATCAAGGAGACCCCCTGATTGTTGGTGGCATCCAACACCATCAACAATACTCTCATATTAAAAACCTTAGATAGGAGAGGGAAACATTGTAATTTACTAAGAGAGGGGGGGAAGGAGAAGGAATAGGATAGAAAATCCAAAAGCCTAAAACAGATCATGATATTGGTAAGAGAGCCAACAAACTACAATTCATAGGCTAAGAATTGGAACATAAATTAAAAAACTTGATAAATAAAAATAAACACACATTAGAATTACCATGAAACCAAAGTGTTGATCCTCTCAAAGTCCAAGCATAAAAATTGCAATATTGAATCCACAAATATCCACTTTAAACCCACAAAAATGAATTAAAATTGAGAAAAATGAGATTACTTCTAGAGAAAATGCTTCAAACTAGCCACCCAAGGCACACCAAACACCAAGACCATAAAAAATGGAGGTTCCAAAAACAACATCATAAAAAGTAGGAGTAATCCTAACTGTAGATTGTAGAAAACAATATATATCACATAAAACCTTACGTATCACAACTTTCACCAAATTATAGACAAATTTAAGCTATCCTCCCAATAAAATGCTTCAAACTATCCACCCAAAGCATGATGACCTCCAAGGCAATAAAAAATGGGGGTTCTAATTACAACACCATAAAAAATAGGAGTAATCATTGATCAAACTGCAAAAAAACTATATAGCTCACAAATAACCTTCCATGTCACATCTTTCACCAGACCATAGAATAATTTAAACTATCCTCCCAAATCCTTGACTTCATCCACCATTCTCAATCATGATTCCTCTATTTTTTCATCAAATCCAATGTAATTATTCTAGGGGAAGATTGAAGACAATCTTCATGTTTGGATTCCCTTCTAGAGTTTCTTCCATAATTATTTCAATTATCTAATATATTTAATTGATCTATATTTATGAAGGAATGAAATGAAATAAATATTTAAAATGGAAACACAAAGATACAGTGAAATTGAGTTTAAATTAATAAATAGAAAATGCTGAAATTGTTTACATGCAGAATGAAAGTAAAATAGCTTTAGTGATATTAGCTTATCTCTAAGAAGAGATGCAACATCTACTCACATTCCTGAAATGTGTTAAAATGAGGATGAAAGGAATTTTTATCATGAAGGAACAATGATAAACCTAAACATCCAAAACCATAACCCTAGGAGATGAAGCCCCAAAGGCTTATGGGCCCTGATGGGGTAAGTTGGAACGTCAAATTTCCAAGGTCGCAACTTGGCATCTGATCTTTGTTTGGCATGCACGATAGCCCATTAGAGAGGTCTATCCAAGGATTTTTTTTTTTACTATAAACATCATTCATAGATTCACATTTGCACTTTCCCCCAAAACACGTTTTTTAAGGCCTTAGAACAAATCCATAAGTTCAAGACCTGAAACTACCAAAATAGGAAAATCATGCCGTGAGATACTAGAATAGGTGGGTGGCCATGAATATCCACTTGGATCGACCCCGCCCCCTTAGGGAGGTAAATCATATCCACGTACTGAGTTCTCACTAGAGATGAGGAAACTGTCGTTGAAAAAGCTCCTTTGATTAAGCCACTTGACCACAGAGTTGGCCTACGAAAAACTTGATATAGTCGGGAGTTTTGCGAGTGTTCATACCCGTGTCCATGACTTGATCGGGCCATTTCATTTAATGCAATCTAGGTTGAACTTTTTTGGTATCAACTACTTTGCAATTTCTTATGTGTCAAGCAATGATGGAGAGTATGGCCGAAGGTGGTCCACATTGAGCATTGGGTGCAGGACAAGGAATAGGGGGATACAAGCTCAATTTTATTATCACCAACAATCTTGGTGATGGTGTAAGGTCCATAGCAGATTGGCTGAAGCTTCCGATGGACCCCTGCAAGGTATTCCTTCTGTAAATGCAACCAAACCTTGTCTTCCACTTGAAACTTGTGTAGAACATGGTGCTGATCATGACGTTTTTTGTATTGAGTATTGGTTTTATGAAAGTGTTGTTGGTCACAACCCCCCATATATTTTTTAACAAAACAATGACAACCCTTCATTTTGCATTGTTGGAAATTTCTTTCGTTCTCAATATTGGTGGTTGAAATTAGGGGAATTTTGAGGTCTAAAATGAACCTCCTAAGGAAATATAAATAATAGTGAAAATAATAAAATAATATTAGACTACATCATCACAATTTTTTGGAGAGAAAACTAAAATTATTTTTTCAATGCATTTTCAACTTATCTCCCTATGGGTTTACTCAAATTTTGAGCGACAACACTAGTTAGATGAAGAATTTGATTCCTTATCTAAGGAGCACCCATATTTCATACTTTTGATGGATCCCACTACATGAAAAATGAGAAATACATGAAAAACATGATTGCAATCACGTTTTTTCATGTATTTCTATTTTTTCGTGTATCAGGGTTCATGAAAAATATGCAACATGGGTACTCCTTGGATTAGGAATTAAATTTTTCATCCAATGAGTAATCCCGCTCTATATTTGAGTAAAAACTTAGGGAGATAAGTTGAAAATACGAGTTGAAAAAGTAGTTTTATTATTTTTTAATCATTTTACTTTTTTACTCCAAAAATGGTGAATCATCCCCCATGGTTGACATCATCATCTTGAATCCTATTGATTCCTATAAAGTTTATTTTGGTTGTACGTTTTTCTTAGGAGGTCCATTCTAGACCTTAAAATTCCCCTAATGTGACCTTAATTTTTTTTTTTTTTATTTCCATTTGATTGGCTTTTGATCTTTTGCATATCCTCTGTTATGGCCATTGTTTTGTTTACTAGATTGTTGATATCTTCTTGTTATATTTCACATTCACTGAAACACTCCCTTGATTCCCACAAGAATCCGATGTGTCAATTTTGGACAGTGCATCCCCTCACATTTCACATTAATTCACAAGGGTTAATTTTCTTCTATACTCAATTTGGCACATGCATTGCAAAAAGGGAAAATAATTAGTTAACCATGTTGTAAATACATTTATATATGTAAATTGTATTTTTTGTAAATAGATGAAATTATTAATTCATTTCACTTTGTAAATATAATTTAATTTAGTCATTTTAATTTAATTGTAAATAATATTATAAAATCATTAATAATATTAGATTAATTTAAATGTTTTTTTATAAAAAAAATGTATTATACATAATAAAATAAAATAGAAAGAAACATTTTGTATATAAAATAAAACATAGCATTATATATTAAAAAAAAACCCAAAAGATAACTTTGTATATGACTTTACATATTAAAATATATGTATAGTAGGAATTCCCCCCTAAAGGTGCAAGGTTACAACGAAGGAATACAAGTTTTGGGAAGATCATTTTGATAACCCACTACTCAACTAATGGATGGATCTCATTGGCTATGATGAACACTGACGTTCTTTCTGTAAACTGTATCATACTTGTGCATTTTTTTAAACTAGATATGGAAATTGAGGCTATGAGATTGAGATATTTGTTTTTTTTTAATTAGGTAAAGTTTATTATATTTTTTTTAATAAATAGGGAAAATGCAATGATTATTGTTTAAAATTTATCAATAACAATTAATTAATTACTGAAATAGGTGATATAACGTTATCTTTAAGTAAAATATATATAATTTTTATTACACAAGTAAATTTTTATGGTTGTTTGTAAAGAGTTAAAGGAAAATCAGGTGATGTTTTTCTGAATAAATATTTATTTGTATCAAATTAGTAGACTTTTATTCATGTTAAATTTAATAGTGATTTGTAAATAGATAAAAAAATCTATTTTCTTATGCTAAAAAAACATGTTTTAACTATTAAAAGTAATTTTAAATTCTATTTCAAATTTTAAAAATATTTTAAATAATCATTAATATCCACTAAATTCTTAACATATTCATCTAAAATTAAAAAAATTCAAATTTCAAAATTAATCTACTATTTTTTCATAGCTCACTGTTTATTGCTAATCACTAATATCTACCTTAAACATATCCTTCACAAAAATGCTAACTTTTAGTTTATGCATTAACCTTGTATTTACATGAATTTTAGGCAATTTAAGAAGAAAAAATACAATTATCTCTGTAATTTGTTATTGACCTAGTATACTAAGCTACCATTATTATTTAACAAATTCAAATATATTCTCAAACAAAAATAAATCAAAATATTAGTATTTAAAATTAACCTAGTTACACCTAGTATGATAAGCTGCCATTACTATTTAAAAAATTAAAATATATACTTAAACAAAAGTAAATCAAAATATTAATATTTTAAAATTACCACAATGCAATAAAGTAAATCAAAATATTAATATTTAAAATTACCACAATCCAATAATCGAAACGATAGATGAAACCTAGCTTCCATCCATCGTGGGAACAAAGAAATAAAATATTATGTTTTTCCATTGCCATCATTGATAACTATCATGTTTTTCCATTGCCATCATTGATATTATTTGCACCAATAACATTTCATTGATATTATTTGCACCATTAACATTTTGTTTATGTAATGGTCATAAACAATATCTTTACAATTTTGGATAGCCAATGGTTTTTAAAGATAAAGATGGCAAGGACACTAACTCACTCTAGTTAATCAATAAAAAGTTAGCAATACACTATTTGCTTTTATACCAGCCTAGATCCATCTTAACTCTGAATCTATCAAGCGCGGAGAGGGATCAAATCTCTCTAGGTGCAAACTTCTTTTTGAGTGCAAAACTTGAGGAAAAGTTTGCACCTAGAGGGATTTGATCCCACTCGGTGCTTGATAGATCAGAGTTAAGATGGATCTACGCTGGTTTCACTCGTGTGTGGCCAAGGAAATCTATCAATAATATGAGGAACATATGATTAATTTTATCAATAATATGTAAATACATCTAATATTAATATAACCATTTTAAATATGCTAAATATGTCTCAGATTTATGATTCATTTTAATTTTGAATTCGATTATTTAATTAATGATGAAAAATGATGAAATAAAATTTTTGAATGTAAAGTGACAATGTAATAATATTGAGTGATAGAAAATGTGAATAATAAGAATGTAGTAAATTACAAATAGCCTTCATTGTGATCAATCTCAAACTATTTTCTTCTATTATTCTTATTGTCACCCTTGTTAGTTTTGTCATCTTTTCATATGGATTATATGAAAAGACACTTGACATCATAAATATTTAGCTCGAGTTGTTGTATTAAACATCATACCTTGTCTCTCTGTCTCTCCAATATTATTAGGTTTAATTAAGTTATAACACAAAAATAAATCTACATTGTCAATGATTTTTTGTGCTTACACTGAAATCAATGCATAATATTAATGCAATGGCTTTAAAATTAATGTACCATCATACATCTAATTACATCAAATCAGAAATCAACATATACACTAAAATCAATGCATCTAATGCAAAAAATAAAATAATATTAGAAAACAACATCTACACTAAAATCAGTGCATCCAATGCAAGTAATCAAATAGGATTAGAAATCAACATCTACCCTCAAATCAATGCATCTAGTGCAAGTAAGAAAATAGGATTAGAAACCAACATATACACTAAAATCAATGTATCTAGTGCAAGCAATAAAATAGGATTATAAACCACCATCTACACTGAAATCAATGCATTTAGTGAAAACAATCAAATAGGATTGTAAATCATATATATTGAAATCAATGCATCTAGTGTAAGAAATAAAAAATAATTAGAAATTAACATCTACATTGAAATTAATGCATCTAGTGAAAGTAATCAAATAAGATTAGAAATCATAATCTACACTGAAATCAATGCATTTCGTGCAAGCAATCAAATAGGATTAGAAATTATCTACATTGAAATCAATGCATCTAGTGCAAGTAATCAAATATCATTAGAAATAAAAATCAATGCATCTAGTTCAAGCAATCAAATAAGATTAGAAATCACCATAGACATTGCAATCAATGCATATATTGCAATAAATATTCTTCCCTCTCTCCCCCCTCCATATATATCTATATGTCCCTCCATATATTCTTTGTCTCTTTATCACACCCCCACAAACACACACACTCTCTCACTCCATATTTACCAATCTCTTTGTCCCTCCATCCCTGTCTCCATCTATCTCGTATTTCTCTTCACCTTCCATCTATATCTCTATCTCTATTTGTCTCTCTATATCAACCCCAAAACATACACTCTCTTTCTCCAATCTATCTATTTATCACTCCCTCCTCCTCTCCCTCCCTCTCTCTCTCACTCTTCCCCTTCCCTCCCTCTCCCCCACTTATATCTATCTTCCCTCCTACTATCCTCTCTCCCTCTCTCTCCATATTCCTTATCTCTCTCTCTCTCTCTCCAGCTTTCACTCTCTATGTATTTCTTCTTACCTCCCTCTCTCTCCCCCTTCATATCCATCTCTCTTTCCCTACCTCTCTCCACTCTCTCTCTTCCTTTCTCTCCCACCTCTCTCTTTCTCTCTATCTTCACCTTCCAACTTTGTTAATATATGCCTCTCTCTCTCTCTCTCTCCTTATATCCTCCCTTCTCTCTATCTCTTTATCTCACCCCAAAACATACACACTCTCTCTCCACTTGTCACTCTATGTATTTATTCTTCCTTCCCTCTCTCCTCCTCTCCCTCAAGTCCCCTCTCTTTTCCTTCCTCTCTCTCCCTTTCTCTCATACCTCGCTCTTTCTTCCCCCATTACACTCTCTCTCTTTCTCTCTCTCTCTCTCGTTCCCCTACAATACTCTCACTTCCCCCTCACTCTCTTCCTCTCTCTCAAGTCCTCTCTCTCATCCTTCATCCCTCTCTCTCTCTCTCTCTGTATGTGTGTGTCTTCCTCCCTCTCTTTTCCATCTCTCTCCATCTCTCTCTCTCTCTCAAATCCTCTCTCTTCCCTCATCACTCTATCTCTCTCTCCAACTATGTTACTATATCCCTCCCTCTTTTCTTCTCTCTCATTCTCTCCCCCCTTGTTTCCATCACTCCTACATCTCTTTATCTCACCCCTAAACATACATACTCTCTCTCCATATCTCCCTTGTCACTCCATCCCTCTCCACTTCTTACTCTATGTCTTTCTTCTTCTCTCTCTCTCTCCCCTCCAATCTTCCCTCCTTCTCCCTCCCTCTTTCACACTCTCTCTCTCTCCCACCTCCATCTGTATGTCTCCCTCTCCCTTTCCCTCTCTTACCCTTTTTTGTCTCTCTCACTCCTCTCCCTCTCTCTCTCTCTCTTCATCCCTCCTCTCCCCTCTCCTTCAGTTTATCTCTAGCTCTATCATATGTCTTTGTTCTTCCCTCCCATATATATCTATAGTTCATATATATATATATATATATATATATAGTATTAATATAAAGTTATTAAATTTAATAATATTAATATGAATATTATATTTAATAATATTATTATTATTTTAATATTAATGTCATGGTTAATAATGTTTTTTTTCATGCTATTATTATTAGTTTGGTCCATAGGCTTCATATATAATTAGATGTTGATTTCTACTCCTATTTGATATATTTTTATTTATTTACCTTACATTTTTATACCTTTTTTATAAATATAGTATTTGGCCCATGGTATTAATAATAATTTGTCTCACTATTTGGCCCATAGGATTCACCTAAATAAAACCTCTTTTTTGAGTTTTTGTAAATACAAAGAGATTTATGGAGTAAATATAAAAAGAGCTTTTATTTATTTACCATACCTATAGTTTATTTATATTTATATTTATATGTATTTATCATAAACTGTAGTTTTATTTATTTACCATACCTCCCACGTAAGTAGAAAAAAAAGTTTTTTATTTATTTACCATACCTCTCGTTTATTTATATTTTTATTTCATTGCCATATCTCTTTTTTGAGTTTTCTTAAAACTCTTCATCTTTAAATTTATATTGTTTAAATTTATTTTAAATTGTTTATTTATATGGTTGTGTACGTTATTCTTTAAGCCAACATTATTTAGATTTTATTTTTAATTTTATTTTTAGTTTTTTATTTTGGCTTCAGACATACTTACACTTTGGGGTCATAATGGGTTGTAGGGTTAATAATGTTTTTTTTTTGCATGCTATTAATAATAATTTATTCCATGGTATTTGGGCCATAGACTTCATATATAATTAGATGTTGATTTCTAATCCTATTTGATATATTTTTATTTATCTACCTTAGCTATTTATATGTCTTTTATATTTATTTATTTACCTTACCTCTTTTATAAATAAGGTATTTGGCCTATGGTATTTATCCCATGGTATTTGGCCTATAGGCTTCACCTAAATAATACCTCTTTTTTAAGTTTTGTAAATATAGAGGATTATGGAGTAAATAAATAAAAAAAAAGGTTTTATTTATTTACCATACCTCTAGTTTATTTATATTTTTATTTATTTACCATATCTTTTTTAGTGTTCATAATCCTCTTTATATTTTCATAAATTTATTTTTTAATGAATTTTTAATTGTTTATTTATATGGTTTTCTAAATTATTGTTTAAGCCGACATTATTGAGATTTTATTTTTAAATTTTTCTTTTTGGCTTCCGACATACTTACACATCGGGGTCATACAGGGTTGTAGAATGCTTCTAGGTGCAATAATGTTTTTTTTGCATGCTATTAACAATAATTTATTCTATGGTACTTGGCCATCGACTTCATATATAATTAGATGTTGATTTCTAATCCTATTTGATATATTTTTATTTAACTACCTTAGCTATTTATACATCTTTTATATTTATTTATTTACCATGCCTCTTTTATAAATATGGTATTATGGTATTTGGCCCATAGGCTTCACCCAAATAAAACCTCTTTTTTGAGTTTTGTAAATATAGAGGTTTATCAAGTAAATATATAAAAAAGGTTTTATTTATTTACCATACGTCTAGTCTATTTATATTTTTGTTTATTTACCATATATTTTTTAATGAATTTAATCTCTTCATATTTTGATAAATTTATTTTTTAATGATTTTTTAATTATTTATTTATATGGTTTTCTAAATTATTGTTTAATGCGACATTATTGATATTTTATTTTTAAAATTTTCTTTAGTTTTTGTTATTTTGGCTTTCGACATACTTACACATCGGGGTCATACTAGGCTATAGAATACGCATCTCCATGCAATAATGTCTTTTTTTGCATGCTATTAATAATAATTTATTCCATGGTATTTGGGTCATAGAATTCATATATAATTAGATGTTGATTTCTAATCCTATTTGATATATTTTTATTTATCCACGTTAGCTATTTATACATCTTTTATATTTATTTATTTACCATACCTCTTTTATAAATATGGTATTTGGCCCATAGGCTTCACCTAAATAGAACCTCTTTTTTGAGTTTTGTAAATATAGAGGTTTATAGAGTAAATATTAAAAAAAAATGTTTTATTTATTTACCATACCTCTAGTTTATTTATATTTTTATTTATTTACCATACATTTTTTTAGTGTTTTTAATCCTCTTATATTTTGATAAATTTTTCCTCATATTTATCCTGTACCTGTATATTGCCTACCAACCTGTCACAGTTTTCCCTTGCAGGGGAGCTTGGAAGAGTAGTGTATGAATGAGGTGTATGTATAGAATTCACCAAAAAAAAGTGGGCCTCCTCCAAAATCCCCGCATATCCACAAACACAGAGGACTCAACATTTTTATTTGGTAGATGCCCTCGTCAAATATGGTGTAATGTTTCATTTTGGAAGGAAAATAGAGAAAATTTCATTCCATTTCCATCTTAAAACACACATCCACAGTTGCTCGCAACCCATATTTCTGCTCTCAAAACGAGTTACATCTTCTCTCGAGCTTTGTCACAAGGGAAGGAGTCCTCTTCTCTCAGATTTTGTCTTCACTGCAACAATGTTAGAACTAAGGCTTGTGCAGGGGAGTCTTCTGAAGAAGGTGATGGAGTCCATCAAGGACCTTGTCACCGATTGTAACTTCGATTTCTCGGCCACATGTTTCTCCCTGGAGGCCATGGAATCAAGCCACGTTTCCCTCATTTCCCTGTTGCTCATATTTGAGGGCTTCGAGCACTATCGCTGCGAACGTAACATGTCCATGGGCAGGAACCTCAGTAATATGGCCAAGATGATGCAGTGCGCTGACAACGATGAAATCATCACCATCAAGGTCAACCATGGGGGCAAATCCACTGGTTCTGCTGATCAAGCTCCCTTCAACTTAGTGAAAGTGAAACTCGCATTGTATTTCTATCTGGATGGCATGTCTGGACGTATAGGGTTCTTTCTGCTCCTATCATTCCTCTCTTTCGAGAGAGACAATGTAAAGTAGTCTTCATGATAAATTTAAATTACTAATCTATAAAAGTACAACCAATGATAAAAAACATGTTTCCTTACAATAACTTTGATCTGATTTTATCGTGGATTAAATATGCAATTTATTTCCCTTGAGGGGTAGGTGTCGGGACCACGAGGTGCTCATATATTGCAAGTATCCTTGCTTTTATTGACAACCAATATGAAATTGCTCCAACTACTATTACAATCGAATGCATATGATTCAACCATCCACCTTTTTTTTGTAGTTACGTTTAGCCTTGGCTTGAGCTAACCTATTTATTAGATGGAAGAATAGATATCTGCCCATTTATTGGATCGCAGAAGACCAACCCACCCACAATGGGATGCTTATCACCAGGATCATGTGAGGAGGTTTTGGAAGGTCTGGACACCCTTTGGGAATTTAATTCTTCAAAAGTGGCTTCCATCCTCAACCCCTCACCATAAGGTTTCAACCTATGACGTTGTTGAGACTAAACCCCATATAAAATAATTTGTCTACACCTCATGGGTTAATCACCTAATATCACCCAATATCAAATGGTGATCTAGAACTTAGAGAGAGAACAAAGAAAATACTTCCCGGCCATCAAATCTCATATGAAGGAGCAACATGGCACCACAATAAGTGCATAGCATTAGTTTCCAATGGGTTTTATATATTATTATTATTATTATTATCCAATTTTAAGGTCACGACAAACACCAAATTGGTGTATGAGACCCCCTTGTTTGTGGGACAAGGGACCCACCTCCGCGCAACCATTTGAATGCTAAGTCTAGGAAGGCTGCTAAGTCTAGGAAGACATATATACTCTATGCCCTCTTAGGAGAAAACACATGTTCTTAACCCTTAGGCCCACTCGAAAAAATAGAGAATGCTAGTCTTTGCATACTAGTTACAAAAATAACCAATAAAAAGTTTTTGAGTTTACAACAATAGAAATTTCAAATTTTATCATATATTATAAAATATTTTCTATGCCAAGGTATTCACTTACTTTAGTCATATTGGTAGAAATAATACTAATTCTATACTACTTTTGATGAATCTGGTGACTAAAAATTTAACCCCTTTGGTCACAATGTTTTTTTTTTTTTTTGTACAAGTAAACTATTACAAGTTAAAGTTCTTCTTATAACTTTGGAAAACCCTATTTCTTGATTATAACTATAAATTAAACCGATGCAACTTCTTGGAAATTTATGAATAATCTGTTCCGTACATCTTTCAATATCAATTTAAACATGAATGCGTACTTAGACTTGATGAAAATTCAATTTTAGGATGATAATTAAGCTAAACTCTATATAATTTGATGTATTAAAAATTAATTATTGTATATTAAATTTTTTCTTATAACATTGGAGCATGTTTATCTTATTTAGGGTGTTGAACGTAAACAAAACAACTCCTTATAGGTTATTGATAAGATAACAATTTTTAACTTTTAACATTAGTCGTAAAATAATTGCTACACAAAATTGTTGATTTACTTTAGAAATATTCACAAAACAAAATATTAATTTAATTTTGTTGCCACAAAAATTTTATAGCATCTCATTTTTGACAAATTTGAGACCTTTTCTTTACTACTTTCCAATGTATAAAATAAGTGCTACACAAAAGTATTGATTTAATTTAATAATATTCACAACAAAAAATATTAATTTAATTCTAATGCTACAAAAAATATTGTAGTATTCCATTATTGACAAATTCTATGACTTTTTTTTCACTACTTTGGTCACAAATATTTTATGTACTAATGAATTACTGCAAAATAAAACTCTTGTAACATAAAAAGGCCTTATATTCCTATTATATTTGTAAACAAAACAATATTATTATTTACAATTTTATAAATAATGAATTCCTTGTAACACCACTTCAATTAGATGTACATTTCTTATCAAAAATACTTAGACTTATGAACCTTCAACTTTAAGACTAGAGTGAAACTTAACTTTAATAGACCTTCACGAAATACTTCCATGAGTTACAAAGTAAACCATCAAATTTATTACTCTAAATTCTTCCATGGCGTACAAACTCAACATTACAACCATGACTCATACATATTCATCTTTATAACTTGTTAAAACTCTACATTCTTTCCGGAATTACAAAAGAAACCATTAAAACCATGATTTACAATGTAAACTTTCAAATTTTTGTCTTTGAATACATAAACATAGTCTCTAAATTCTTCGATGACTTACAAAATTAGTATTACAACTATGACTTACAACATAAACCTTCAAATTTATGTCTTTGAATACATAAATCGGTCTTTAAGTTCTTTGAATACTTTAAAAGTAGCATTACAACCATGGCTTATAACATAAACATTCAAATTTATGATTTTGAATAAGATAAACCAAGGTTTTAAAATTTTCCACAAAAATAATAATATAACTATGAGTTTAACTATGTAAATTAAATAAATAGTCAAACACATAAATAGTCAAACTAATGAGTTTAACTATGTAAATTAAATCTCTAAGTTCTCTCAAAACCTATAGAAAAAATATCACAGAGATAACTTACAACATAACCTTCAAAGACTTTGAATATATAAACTAAATCTCTAAATGCTTCCTTTATTTTCTTCTTCCATAGCGAGTGTAATTCAAAGTCCTCCTTCCTTTATTTTCTTCTTCCATCGCGAGTGTCATTCAAGGTCCTTGGCTTTCAAAGGGAACAATCTTCAACTCTCTTCCGCAACGTGGGAGACACGGTGAACAGAAACACAAAAATATAATCATGGAAAGCTAATAAACTTCAACCCTATTCCGCAAAGTGGAAGAAATAGTGATGAACAATCCTTCAAACTGATTCCGTAGCTTGGGATAAATGGGAAACGAAATGGCAGAAAATGAATGATTGTGCAAATGTTTTTCCTTAACTGAGTACAATCGTTGCAATCACCATTAATTAATTTACCCTCCATAAATCAGTTTCTTTTCTAAATATATATATAGTCTTGTGGTTATTAGTAGGAATCTTACTGTTGATGAATCGAGCTCCGGGGGACAGGGTTTTACCAACGTATTTTTGATGTCCTTGTCCATAATCTTCCCCGCCGTCTTGACTTGATAGCCATCAACTTCATGGCCGGTGAAATATTTTTGCTAGGAGCCATGCCCAGAATAATGAAACACCAAAGAATCTCCAGGTTGGCAATCCTGCACTAGCCAATGCATCCACCTCTGGATGTTTCGTTTTGTGGGGATTCTTTTCGAATCATTTTCTTCCTCTGCAAAAACTGAAACTACAGATCTCACGTAATGAAAAACACAAGTGAAATATTTATACAAAGTGAAGCCATGTAAGATAATCAAAACAATTAATAACTAATTAATACTTGTGAGAGTAACTATAGAGTCTTCACGGACGTTGAATCTAGTTGTCAAAAGATATTTCATACCATTGACATCGTTGATGCAGCAATTGAGCTCGTGTGGCTTATTTTTGTAACAAATCGCACTGAGAACAGCTCTTTTATTAGTGTTGGCTCAAACCAGAGGAACCAGACTAACAAAAATCAGCTCATGTCTAGGTTTGTTAAACTTTAGAGTACCTGGCATTTTCCTAACGGGATTCGACCGCCAGCAGGGTTTAGGTTGGTGAATCTCGGCATAAACATGCAGTAATGACAGGGAAAACCAACAACTTGGGGAGGAAGCCATACCTGAACACTGCAATTGGGACAACCAACCAGCTCAGCTTGTGCCATAACAATCACTCTTGCGCCCAAGCTAATTTACTCATCCTAATACGAGAGTCCTGTCTCTTAATTCACATAGATGCAATGAAGGAAACTTTTGTAATCTTATTTGTGAATGCTTTGTAGTGTGGAATCATAAAAGATTGAAGCAACACATAATTAGTTTGAAGCATTGTATGAATTGGGTTTGATCAAATACGCGACAAGGAAACCTGTCTGTAGTAGTGGAATCTCCTGCCGGTCCAAGATAACCCGACGCGAGTGAAACCCACATCGTATTTCTAGATGGATGGCATGTCTGGATGTATATGGTTCTTTCTGCTCCTATCATTCCTCTCTTTCGACAGAGATAATGTAAAGAAAAACTTTCGCCAGCGAGGATCATTTAAATGGGAAGGAGAGGATCCATTGCCAATTGCTGGTAGGTTCTTTGATCGCCGCAACTAACATAACCCTAAGTAACCAAAACGAACTCTAAATAACCATTATTCGCATCGTAGGGTTGATAATCTTTCAATCGTCTAACACATAAGATCGATGGTACCAAATGGTGTAGAGTGGCAATCAGGAAAGTTGTTTTCAAATAAGAATGCCTTACGGCATAAATATTTGCTAATAAATTTCGATGATAGTTAGAAATATTTGCTTATTTTTATAGAAGTATATAACATTTTGATTGTTTGGAGAACCAAATATTGTTTCTTTCTTTATGGGTACTAGCTAGGTGCATGATTATAATAGAAATTGTATTATATTCAAGGCACTTTGTGAGTTTCCATTTAGAAATTGGCGCGTAGGCACTAATCACCATAATGTTGCATGATGTGTATTTTTCACATACGGAGCTATGGAGAAATCGAAAAAAGATTCTACCAGTATCATCATACATGTTTTCTTATGAACATATAAACACCGTTCCATGGGGATCAAGGAGAAACACCACCTGCTAAGTAAAATATTGGGTAGAGATCTGTGCGCACTCATCAAGCTAATCCGTAGGGAACAAACAAATAGCAAGCAGTGTGCAGTCACTGCGTGATTTAAAGGTTGGCCGCCCGATTCAACGATTGATTGCGTGAAGGAAATTTCGTCGGTAGCCAAACCACGAGTGTAGAACAAATTCGACCCCTCGGATATCTCGACGTCAGCAGATGGGTCGGACAATCAAGAGCTCTTTAGGGGGAGATGCTCTCATCTGCCGGGACCTCGTCGACCCGCCGAAAATCTGGGTGGGGACCACCTATGTCGCTTCAAAGTGTGAAAGGTAAGAATGTATGGTAAGGGTTCAAGTACGAGTTTGCGCCACACGTCTGGCACGTGGCTCCTCACCAAATCAATCACCTTACACCGACCCTGTGTGCCACGTGCTTGCCAACCGACGTCCTCCTGACGTTAGCGCTCTAGTTGTCCCCCTCTTGCTTTAAAAATACCATTCCCTCCATGTTTTAATCTCGACCATTGTTTTTTACTACCTGCATTAGTACTAGCCGAGCACCCAAGTAAAAGCATCGGTCTGTGCATGTCTTCCCTCATGTCGCTCTCGTCACCTCAGGTATTTGGTCAGTTCCTTGTTGTTTTTGTTTTGTTGTGTTTCACTATTATGGTTTATAGGATGAATAGAACTGCGCCTAAGACCTCGCAAGCTCGAGAGGCCAGGACCACCTCTGGTCCTGACCCACTCATGGACTCCCAAGCCCAGCTCTGCGACCCTATCTACCATTTCAATGTGGCAAATATGTGGTCTAAGCTCATGGGTTATCAATGGCGGGGTGAATATCTATTTGGGGTGATAGACTCAGGGTTATATTACCAAATTCCCCGATCAATTCACCATTTTCCCGAATTCATAACCTGGCTCGCCAAAACCTATATTGAGTAAAAGGGTTTCTTTCTCTCTAAACAGGGAAATAATATACTCGAAATCATCCCCCAATTAATTCGGAAGGTCCTATGTTATCCTCCTTCTCACAACTGCCTCGAGTTCACCGAGGTAACCCTCATGTGTCATTTCTTGAACCTTCCTCTAGAGAAACATAGGTCCCTCCTAGAGCTAATTACTGTTGCTCATGTGTCTGTATTACCACCCATAGATAAGTTTCCTCTTTCTCTCTTCCTTGACACTGTTCAAACAATCCTTGCAATTATCTCAGGTATGCTTGAGGTAGACAATACTAGTTGGGTAACTAATGCCTGCCTATGATTTATTGACCTCGTGAAGCAACCAGGGGTTTTTATTGATATTCCCACCTTCCTCGCCTAAGTCATTCAAGGAAATTTCCAGGATGTGTCAACTTCAATTTGTTTCAGGTATTATTTAGTGGTGTTCTATTTGTTCTTGTTCACACACACAGACAAGTTTGAAGGATTAGGCTTGGAAAAATTTTCTAAGAAAGGGGATGAGCCAAAATATGTGTTTTAGTGGACCCTCTCGGTTCAAAAACATCCCATAGGTAGGGGTTACACAAAAATCATCACGGATTTCATGTCCAGGTCCTATACAATTATACATGGTAGCCCTCCGCCCGGGGATTTTTCTTGAACAAAAAGAACTACTCTAGTTCAGCGAGACACACTGTGTAGGGGATTGGTACTTATTCGAGAATCACATTGAAATCAGGGTTTATGGTTCTGATCTCCCTCATTTCCATTTGAAAACATTCATGCCCATGAGAATATTTACCCTCGAGTCCATCAGGAAAGTATCTAGTGTAGAGAAAACTCCTTTTGTGCCCACGAAGAAAGGTTATATCTTAAAGCTCCCGAGTGTAGTAGGCTCATTTACCATTAATTCAAGGCATGCATTCCCTCTATTCGAGGAGTTTCTTTAGAAGATAAGCTTCCTGCAGGGAGACATATGACATTTGACCCCAAGGGAGTCATTACACAAAGGAGGAAGAAGATTAATTCTTCAACATATGAACATGATCTTAGACCCCATGTTGAATGGAAAGCTATCTCTAACTCATGGCCTTTGGATACATAGATAGAGATTGAATCCCCAACAATAGAAGAAAGTTCTAGAGGAGACAGTGTGAAAAATGAGTAAAAAGCTTGGGATTAAGAAAGATACAAGAATGTACAAGATTTCATGGAGGTAGAAGAAAAGGGCCACGTCAACAAGAAAACTAGAATAGAAGGACCTGAAGGACAATTCATAGAACAACCTAATGAGGTTGTCCCTGTTTATATAGATTGAGGTAAGGAAAATCTAGGGTTCTGAGTCTCTTTGGATACATCTTCGTCACAAGCACCTTCAGCCTACTCACAGATAGTCACCCGAGGTGAGGGTCCTTCATAAAATACATAGGTTCAAGAAAGGAGTGGCCTTTAGGATAAGAGATTGAGGAAAAGAATCAAATGACCAGAGAGAAGCTAAGGATAGAACTTTCCTAGTATGTTGATAAACACCACACCAGGCTCTTGACATATTTAGACGTCGAAAATGATCAATTTGTGGTTGCACTACAACATTCAACCTCTCATCCCCTTCCCTCTAGACCTAAATACAAAGCTCTGGAGATGATCCTTGATTTCGCCTCTATCTCGTTATTAGACAAGTTAAAAATCCATAAAGGAATTGGGGAAACACTTCATAATGAAGTGTTGAAGCACACTCTAGCATTGGAAAAGGATTGAAATCAGTTGGATAATACAATAGTCACTCTGAAAAGGGAGATGGTGAACTCCAAAGCTATCTCAAATAATAGCTCACTGAATATAAGACCATGATAAAGGGAAAGGGAGTTGACCAAGAGATTACCATGCAAACTCTTCTAAAAAAGACAGAGCTGGAGGAACAGGAGTTACGAAAGAAGTTTGATATCCCTAGCTTTGAACATATTTAGACGACCAAACTTGCTCAAGTTGAGAAAGAGAGAGAAGCCCTCTCAGAAATACTCCTCCAGAAGAGCGATGATATAGCGGATTTGAAAAGGAGATTGGCTGAGCTGTAACAGTTATAGGATAGTCATGTCTTCCTAATTCCAATACCGAAAGACCCACATAACCCCTCAGAGAAACTGAATAAGGCTTTAGTTGAGCTGAAGGTCTTAGAGGATGAAACACGGATGATGTAGAGATTCTTAGAGGAGGCAAAGATTTCCTTGACTAAAAAATAAAAAAAAATATCGTCTCTACAAAAGGAGATGGATGCGGCTCGAAGGGAGACTCAGGATCTGAACAAGTCAATCAAGGATCTGAAGGCTCAAATCAAAGGTAATATGTCTTTGGTAGAGGCTAGGAAGATGATTTGTGGTGAGATAATAAAGGAGGTAAAGGATCACTTGGAATACATTACTCTCACTAATGACAAGAAAATAATTATCCGCGACTATAAGGCTCAATTGGATGTAGGTCGATGCAAGGGAAATGAGAATGTGCTGATCATGCGAGGTTATATTCAGTTTATCAATGAACTCCCCACTGAGGATTTAGGAATGCGTGGAGTGGTGGACCATTTCGAGACAATGATGGACATCATGAGGATGATACAAAGAGAAGACATTAGAGCCAAGATCACCGGTTGCCTAGGAATAGTTGCTAGAGGAGTGGAGGTTTTCGACAATGAGTGGAACAAAGTCATTGAGGTAGGATTTCCAGCTTTTTGGGATTCATTAGGCGTATTGATCCCCTAGGTGAATTATGAACAAAATATGGCGGAGATCAAGAGTAAGGCTAATTCAAATAAGGAGAAAAATTCTCATTTAAAGGTTGAAACCATGGTGGCGTCCCTCTGTTGAGGAGGTAAATCCCCTCTGCAGACAGAGGTGATCCCACTAGCCCAGATTGGGTCTAGCAACAATCAAGTCACGCAATGATGTTGGTTCCTAGTTACAAGAAGACAAATATCGCAATGAGTAGCCTACCTCAAATCCCACGCAGTTGTCGTTGGAGAAAATATGATGTTTCCCGTCCCTCACTTCACATATCACAATCCTTCCATTCGACACATCCGAACACCTATACACATGCAGGGAAACGATGACATACAACGTAACATCTAAAGCATGTAACTATATATCAGTCAGAGAGGATATAATTCATTGCATTACATAAAGAAATGAACACATGAATGGAACCAAAACCAGAGTCGCTTATATTATAAATGACAAAAGGGAGATTACAACCAAATGCTCTGACACTATGATCTTCCTTCGACGGGACTTGCAGTAGAGCATGTCTCAACAAAGCCTGTCAGGAATCTGGACGAAGCTCTCTCTCTTACGAGATTCTCTTCGGCTTAGCTCTCAATAGTTTCCC
Organism: Pinus albicaulis; assembly: GCA_034641835.2. Classification (NCBI taxonomy): domain Eukaryota; kingdom Viridiplantae; phylum Streptophyta; class Pinopsida; order Pinales; family Pinaceae; genus Pinus; species Pinus albicaulis. Next base: position 595,222,976 of record CM076578.1, on the reverse strand, counting down.
AACTTTAGTTTCCTTCCTACAAGTTCAGCTCCCAAGAATTCAGCTAGCTTGGAAATGGAGAGGGAAAGCTTTTATAGATGGAGGAAGGGAAGTTGGGATCCCTATAATCATGGGATAGGCCCTATCTCTTAGGAAGGTTCCATGAGAGGTGGAAAACCACTTCCTATACATGGATATCTAGAGCCAAACCACTCAAATTCTTTTGATGATTCATTCTGGAGTTTGTTAGAATCAAACTTCTGCCATTTATTTTTAAAAAACATCCCTTAATAAGCCTGGTGTGAGTGAAACATAGGGATAGAGCGCTAGTTGGCGCGCCCTCTAGCATGGATTTCCCCCATTGGCGCGAGTGATGAACTACCTAGTCATGCCAAGGCTAAAACATCTATTTTTTTGGTTTTTCAGAGGAAATGTTCTTCAAGAGAATGTTTTTCCTTGTGTAAGAGGATGCCATGAAGGTGGTTTTAGGACATTTTACTGTTCACAGGTCACGGGAATAGTCCTCCAATGTACGGGACAAGGGATTGCAGGGACAGTGACAAAATGCTGTGTAACATATGCCCCCTAAAGCATGAGGTCCAAGAGAGAGGGAGGGGTGAAATGCTTTATGAGAACACGCCCAACTGAAAACAATGCCATTGAAAGACCTGCAAATACAACTGATATCTCTGATACGTGATATGTGGTATGGGCACAACCATCCATAATAGAGTGTACAATAACCAGGATCCAAGGTGTGGACACATCCATCCAGCAAAGAAGGATCAACAAGTAAAATCAGGTATGGTCGCAACCATCCAATCAAATGAGTCATGTAACTAATCATGATAATCCACAAAGAATCCGTAGCTTGGATTTTATCAGACAAAATCTAGGGTCTTGTGCTCCATCTCGACCCGAACAAAGTACAAGTTTCAGCATGTGAATAAGTGAGCTAAAGTCGAACATGCAATAACATCGTTTGATTACCAGCCAATAATGAAATCCGTTAACAAACGTGAGAGGAACCACCAATAATGAGGATGACCCTCAAGGTACTATAGGTACAATCAACGAAATGTGAACAGTGAGTTGGATTCGAACACCCACAAAATCATCCAATCGAAGGCCAATAATGAAAACCTTGCGTCAAATGTGAAGAACCTGCCATTGAGGCATGCAGGCTCCAAGGTACCTGAAGGGAGTCTCTAGATCAGCTTCCTGGATAATGAGCTGAAGTCGACACGAAGTGACCTTGATCGAAGGTGGGCCATAGTGTTTCCCACATCATCGACGCGAGATAGAGGAACATGATGTTTGCGAATCAAGATTAGTAGAGAATCAAAGGGAGGTTGAAAACTGTAGAGGCCAACTTCTCTTGAACATATCGGCGGCACGAAACTGGATTTGGCAGTATTTGACATCAAAGGATCTAAGGTCATGATGACGTGGAAAAGAGCAGATGAGCAGTCAAAAGAGATTACCCAAACCCATGGAGGCAAGCAGATAACGAGATGAGATGTCCCCAACCCGACACGAATGCAAACAAGTGCCATGTTCAAGAGCGACATACTGCCGACACGACGGTGATACTAGTTCCATTTCCCCCCACCATTTCTAGCGAGTACCTCTTTATTTTTACACAAGCTTGAAGAGGATACCATATGCTTGTCATATAAGTTTGTCCTTCAGAAAAATCCAACCTAGTACATTTTACGAGTCCTAGGAAGGAGGAACTCGAGTAACCTCATTATGACGGAGTCCGATGTTATTAGTTTTTAACGAGTCTGACAAAGGAAGAACTCAACGTCTTTTCATGTTTAGAGAGTTTGAAAAGACATCGGAAAAAAAACTCCATTAGTCCCTTTTCGTAGATAGTATCGTAGATCCGAAAAGGTAGAAAACTATGTCTGAGAGAACCTCCTAGTCGCGATAGGCTAGGGTATTCCTTTTTTGTAAATAATCTATCCCGACCCAAAAAAGGGGTGAACGTATACTGGGTAGATGTCACTTTGCAGCCATTTAACGATTTCAAAACAACAAGCGTCTCGGCAATCTTTTCAATTTTAGAGAGTTAGAAAAGAGCTGAAAGGTGACTCTTCCTGGAGGAATGAGTGGTATAAATGGCAGCAACTAGTTCCGGTGATGGTGGAACTACTCAGAACAAGATAAAGGTCAAGAGGCTGGCTAACAAGACCACTCATCATAGCGGTTCGTCAGGAATGGGTAAAACAACCAAGTGAAGGCATATGATCGGCCAAGCAGATAGTGACGGTGGAATGAGAAAACCAAGGTTCATATGGCAAAACGGGTTGATAAAATGGCAATCATGAGAGGTAAAATGGGAATGGTTTCATTTTTACAAAAGCTTGAAATCAGGAAACTCTGCTTGGAATTGGTTTCATTTTTACACAAGCTTGAAACAAAGATAGATTATGCTTGAAACCAGTTTCATTTTTACACAAGCTTGAAATGGAAACAAACTATGCTTGAAAAAGTAGGCATGCCCCCAGCATGGTGACTCAATTCGAGGTACATGCCCCCCAAGCTTCAGTCCATATGAACGAAAGATGGAGTGAAGGTTCAAATTATGAGATCAAGAGAAAGAATCGACTGGGATTTTACGAGATCTTATCAAAGACTCAAATTGAACAGGAAAGTGTTTCATTGTTTTAACGAGGTTGACACATTAAAAGAAATATCCTTAGATGACCTTGTTTCATTTTTTAACGAGGTTAATACAGAAGACAAACTATCTTTGGAACACCTTGTTTCATTGTTTAAGGAGCTTGACAAAAGACAAGGAAATCTGCTCCAAAGAGATTGTTTCATTTTTTAAGGAGCTTGACATAAGAAAACGAATTGTGCTCCGACAACCTTGTTTCATTGTTTAAGGAGCTTGACACAGGCAGATGAACCATGCTCCGAAGACCTTGTTTCATTTTTTAGGGAGCTTGACACAAGAAAAGGAACTATGCTCTGACAACCTTGTTTCATTTTTTAGGGAGCTTGACACAAGAAAAGGAACTATGCTCCGACAACCTTGTTTCATTTTTTAGGGAGCTTGACACAAGAAAAGGAACTATGCTCCAACAACCTTATCATAATGAATAATAAATCATGGCTTCCAAGAGGTTCTCGTCCGATGGACGGAAAACATCTTGGAAGTCTGGACCTAATGCCCCCAGCACACGATGTACAATGGCACTATCACTGAATACGAGAACAGGATAGGTAGCCACATAATTGACATGCGGCGGGGATGACACAACCGGTGGATAAAGATCTGGCAGAGATGATGGTGAACTAGCTGCCATATTAGGACTAAAGAACGCAAGCTGATCGATGGTCACAATCCGACCTTGGTGCGGAAAACACATCACATGAAATATGGAGAAGACAAGCGCTCCCATGGCATAAGTATAATCGCATCCCAAGAGTAAATTAAAGTCCAAGGGGCCAGGAACAACCATCACGTCCATATGGACAGTTTTCCCTCCCAAAGTAACAAGCAACTTCGGAAGGATCCCTAACGGTTGACTAGTTCTTTTGTTAAAGGCCAACAGATTCTGTGTAACAGGCATAAGCGGCGGCGAACCGAAATCTTGCCAAGTAGTCGAGGATAAAATACTAATAGACGTGCCTTCATCTATAATGGTGCTGGGTACGACTAGATGGGAGGCCTGTACTGTGATGTCAAAGGGCACATAAGAAGGAAGGCGATAACCTGTGAATCAACCCCAATTGAAGGAAGCGACCAAACTACTTAGAGGGGCTACCATCGAACCGAGAGGCGATCCCACTAGCCCAGATCGGGTCTAGCAACAATCAAGTCACGCAATGACATTGGTTCCTAGTTACAAGAAGACAAAGATCGCAATGAGTAGCCTACCTCAAATCCCACGCAGTTGTCATTGGAGAAAAGATGATGTTTCTCGTCCCTCACTTGACAGATCACAATCCTTCCATTCGACACGTCCGGACACCTATACACATGCAGGGAAATGACGACATACAACGTAAAATCTAAAGCATGTAACTATATATCAGTCAGAGAGGATATAATTCATTGCATTACATAAATAAATGAACACATGAATGGAACCAAAATCAGAGTCGTTTATATTATAAATGAAAAAAGAGAGATTACAACCAAATGCTCTGATGCTATGATCTTCCTTCGACAGGGCTTGCAGCAGAGTGTGTCTCAACAAAGCCTGTTGGGAATCTAGACGAAGCTCTCTCTCTTACGGGATTCTCTTCGACTTAGCTCTCAATAGTTGCCCAACTATAGTTTCCTTCCTACAAGTTCAGCTCCCAAGCATTCAGCTAGCTTGGAAATGGAGAGGGAAAGCTTTTATAGATGGAGGAAGGGAAGTTGGGATCCCTATAATCATGGGATAGGCCCTATCTCTTAGGAAGGTTCCATGAGAGGTGGAAAAACACTTCCTATACATGGAGATCCGGAGCCAAACCATTCAACTTATTTTGATGATTCATTCTGGAGTTTGTTAGAATCAAACTTTCGCCATTTGTTTTAAAAAAAAATCCCTTAATAAGCTTGGCGTGAGTGAAACACAGGGACAGAGCGCCAGTTGGTGCGCCCTCTAGTGTGGATTTCCCCCATTGGCACGAGGGATGAACTGGCTAGTCACGCCAAGGCTAAAACATCTATTTTTAGTGTTTTTCAGAGGAAATGTTCTTCAGGAGAATGTTTGTCCTTATGCAAGAGGATGCCATGAAGGTGGTTTCAAGACATTTTACCGTTCACAGGTCACGGGAATAGTCCTCCAATGTATGGGATGAGGGATTGCAGGGACGGTGACAAAATGATGTGTAACACCCTCTAGAAAGAATTTATGTTGTTGGCTAAGGTAAAGCAGGTTTTCTCATCCAAACTAGACTATTCTGAGTTGACTCAGCTCCATGCCTTATTTGAGCTTTTCAGCATGATGCCATTGCCCTCATAAATAATGTGTAATAGATGCTATGAGCATGCACATCCTCCAACAACGTCTACTTCTCAATCGAGAGTGCCTATGTCAACCCATCACTCTGGATAATCCTCCACTCCTTTGCGTCCACGTCCCTTAGGATGCTCTTTCAACCCTCGCCACAATAGATAGACGTCTCAAGATATGGCCCAAGTGGCCCAAATATATTTTGGTTCCTTTTTACTTTTATTGTTACTCTATTTAGATAGTGAAATCGCGATTTAACTACTAATCTTTTTTTTTGTCTTTTTTTGTTTTTTGTTTTTTAATTTGTTTTTTTTTTGTTTTTTGTTTTTTTATGTTTTTATGTTTTTTATGTTTTTGTTTTTTTTTTAGAGGAGTGATGCTTTGAGCATGCACCAGTTTTGATCATAATGTATGTACTGACATACCAAGAAATAATACCAAGAGCAGTGCCCGTAGAAAACTCTATAGGAAGGAATTTCAGATAGGAACAAAAGGTTCTCAATTTTGTTGAATTTTTTGGTCATACTAGTAATTTTTCACGTAAAATCTATTTTGTGCTCTGAAATGCATATGTTGGAAAGTTGTTTTGAATGCTGATAGAATATGAACATTGTTTTCAAGTGGATTCCAATTGAATTGATGAATAATATGTATGTGTTTCTCTTTTGTTTACTTTAATCAACATTCTTGTATTTTCTATTCGCATGTCTCATGTGTGAATGTTGAGATTCAACAAGATGACGAGCTTAGTGAAAAGAGTCGCCTTCACTAAGTGGGCCCGTAGGCTATTTTTGGTGCAAGTCTATTTTTAGACTATGTCTATTTTTAGACATGGTGATCATATTTCAGAAGTTTCAAGATGCTATTTTTGGATGGTTGATCAAGTTGGAAAAATAGATGAAATTATATTCTTAGAATATTGGGCGAAGTCTATTTATAGATCGTTGATCTAAAAATAAATGCATGTCGATTATTATTAGCTCTTAATAATAATTTGACACTAAACATCAACTTATTCTCTTGGAGCACTTTGTTTCAGTACACAGATGTGGCACATCAGTGGACTGAGGGAATTACACAATTCCCAAGGGTTTACTGGAGCTAGTTGTATCTAGTCTAACTGATTGATACACTAGTGAGAGTGGAGTGAATTAATTAGTTAATTAATTCAAAAATAATAAATCATTAATAAATTGAACAATACAACAGTTAACTACAGTGCATGGTAGTTTCAGTGGAGACCCAGTGGAGAGATAGGTGAAAGGGCAAGATAAACTATCTGTTGTGACTATAGTGATGCATTGGTTGCATCACACACACATTGGAGTTTCCAATGAGGATTGCACAGTCAAGGCAAGAGTAATTTGAATTCATTCTGAGCTATTCTTCAGCAGGGATTGCGTAGTGGAGGCAGGCTAGCAGGAGGGCAAGATCGGTGCATGGATTTGCAAGATTGTTCTTGATTAGTGTATGACGATTGTACTGTACCGAGAGCTTGAGAAGCTTTCTATGAGGATTTTCATATGATTCCATGATACATAATATATAGTTGGGGTTTTCAGCTTCATGCTTTCCCGGTTAAAAACAACTGTGTTATGTGCGATTATTTTTATTTATGCTTTACATGTGTGTGCAATTAATTTTCCACAAAATATTAACAAGTTGAATGATTCAGTATCTTGCATAAAGTTAAATAGTGTGAGATCAGGTGAATCTAGGACATATGCATGCTTAGTGAATATAATTTCTACAATGAAAGCCACTGGATGTAATTAGTTTACTTCATCAATTTGTGTATGTTCTCATAAAGAAAGGATGACACTCATGTGTTTAGCTGTAATGAAGCCTTAAAATTGCACTCCAAGAAACGCCACCTTCACATACTTCTGGTTTTCCATCTTTTTTCTTCTAACTATCAGAGAATTGGATTCTTATAATGATTAAGCCCATCTGTCCAGAATTGCCCTGATAAATTCTTCAAGTCATCACTCTTTAAGCTAAAGTTTTGTTCATTATTTTTTAATTTGGCCCCGTTGAGGCATCTAAGACATATACAGCCTTCTGAAGCTCATTCTAAGCTAAACAAACTACATGATATAAATACCAAGGACCTTCATCATTCGTGGACCACTGTTTTATGAACTATCTAAGAAATATTTTCAGAGGATGCTATAGTGAAAATATATAAATATTTTGATTCTAAGATGTCCTAGGGACTGGTCCTTTAACAACCCAAGGTTGCCTCTAGGATTTACAACATATTTTTGGCGTTGTTGCTGGAGAATGAATAAGAAAATCTTTTCCCTGGGATACAACATAGTTTCCACCCTTTAGTCAGGTGAGCACGAAGGGTTGGGGGTCACATATCTCTCACCTTGGTGACTCCAATGCTATTGGATTCAAAACATTAGGAATCCTGGCTTCCACCAGGCTACATACCTTATCAGATACCACTCAGTTAAAGACTACCTCTGTATCTGATCCTGAGAAAATTATCTTCAAGAGAGTTTGGAAAGAGAAGGTGCCCAGCCAAATTGATTTACCCCTCATCTTCTGTGAAGCTTCATTTTCCTCATCTCAAAGAGCCAATATCTATTGTCAATATTTTGCAGCCTGAGTGCTAGAATACCCTCTTGATACCTCCCGTCTCCCTAATCCATTCATAAAAGATGAAGCAAAATCATCCGATTTCCCTTTCCCGCTTTTCATCCCACACCCGAGGTTGAAGAGGTAAAATAGATCCCAAAGAATTATCGTAACCAATAAATAAATACTCCATCCTCTCAATAGACACCCATCATCCCTCATACTTTCCATCAACAAACTTATATTAGGAATTTACCCCCACCTCTGCTCCAGATGGCAGTGCTTGGCTTTCTCCTAAATAGGTATGCTCCCTTGGCCCTTCCACAGCTACTAAATGCCATGCCACAAGAATATATGAAGCTTCTCCCTCGGTTCACGGGAGAATATAACACTCCATCATAGAAACACATTAATAACTTTTGTGCCTTTTCAGAGAATGTGAATGTGGAGCACCTAGACGTGGTATTGAGACTCTTTGTCCAATGTTTGGATGGTGGGCCCGTAAGTGGTTCAAGTCATTGACCAACATCTCTGTCCATACCTAGGAAGAAATGGAGAATGTCTTTATGCAAAATGAGGAGAGAAGAGAGATCATGGGTACGTCCTCACAGAGTTTAAAGCTATGAAAAATAAACATAACGAGGATGTCACAGAGTTTATTAAAAGACTCAACAAATTATAAAATAATCTCCCTGTAGAGATAAAACCTCCTCAAGTAGCTGCTAAGGTAGTTTTTGTCGGGGTCTTCGAGCCAGAATTTGAATTCACCCTCAAAGAAAGGAAGTTTGTGTCCCTGGATCAGATCCAGGCATATGCTTTTGATCAGGAGATCAAGTCTCTTGAAGAAAAATGCTCAAAAATGAAGTTGCTTGGAATTTCTCTGAAATAGATCGACTGGAAAGAGCTCGGCGATACGATCCCAACACCGCAAACGGCACTCAAATCCGTTACCGTATGGAGGAGATATTGCATTTTGAAATCGCCCAATAACCTTTAATGCTGAATGGGTTCATAATTTTAATGTGGAAAAATATTTTTAATATATTAAAAATTAATTAATGTTTTATATATATTAAAAATTTTAATATTTTATTTGATTTTTAAAAAATCATATATTATATTAATTTATATATATATATATATTAAATATTAATTAAAATATATATATTAATTATATTAATTCAAAATTCATATTTATTAGAACCCATAAGTCAAATGGCAACAAAATATGAAAAAAAGGTTTAAGAACCCACAACTTTAAGTTTGGGTTAAGTTTTTAAAAGGGCATGTGGTTTAAAACGTGTGTTGGAGGTTATACGTTAATGGAGTAACGTATGGTTGAAGTTTTTACCACATGATTCAAAACTTGGCAAGGGGCATGTGATTCATTACGTTGGAGCAGAGCGGATTTCAAACAAGCGGAAAGTTAAAACATTTATTGTAACAGTGCCATGTGAACCATTTAACGTAACTGCCGGCGGGATTTGACATTACGGTTTTTAAAACCGTTTGATTTAGCATAAAACGTGGAGGGTGCATGTGACCACATAAATGTGACATTTAATGTTTCAGTTAACCGCCCGACAGATTTGGAGCACAGCCGCTAAATATGGGGTTGTTGTCATTTTTAACTGGAGTTAACTCCAGTTCTCCAGAATTAGCGGAGCTTTTGAAGGGCCAACTTCAGTTAGCCATAACTTTGGCTAGGAAAGTCCTTTTTGGATGAATTGTTTTTTGATTTTGGGTGTAGAGATCATTCTGGAGATTTTGGAAGTGTTTGCAGAGCCATCAGGGCACTCTAACAGAGAATTTACCAGCGTTTTTGGTCGTGGAGCCACCAGGGCCTAAGGGAAGAAGAGCTGTTTTGGACTACTTTCATCCAATGGAGGTGTTTGTTTAGTCATTTTCTACTGATTTGAGCCTCCTGAATCTATTTTTGCAGTTTATTTTTCCTTTTGAGGCTTCTATACAGTTGTATTCACATTTTGAGCATTTAATCAAAGAGGAAAAAGCCTAATTAGAGGCTTTTGGACCCAGTGGAGGTAGCCCAAGAGAGGGGTGAACCGCTTAAACAATTATTTGCTGTCATACTGTATAATTTTGCTGCATATTTTCAGATTCCGCTCCTTTAAACAGTAAATTTTTATAAGCTATCTTTTCCCAAGCAGGTTTAAACAGTGATCAAAACTTATTAGTTCATCTTCAAACCATTATACTTCATTTGAAGAATATGTATACTTGCCTATTCACACATTAAAGTTAGATCAATGAATACTTTGCAGTTAAAACAAATACTTTCATTGATCGGATCTTTGTGATTACTTTTTATTTCTTTAGGCAGAGTCTGTAGAAGGGCCAGATAGCCTCCAGATTCATCCTTTCTTTGAAAGGTGAAAGATCCAGTGAATGCCCCTACAATCAATCTCTGTATGAGAAATACTTTGTTCTCACAATTTCAGATTAGCTTTGGAAGTAGAAAATCACCAAAATCCCACTATGTCCAAACCAATAGGTCTAGAGTCCTAGACCCAAAAATTTGATAAGTCCTCCACCTCACCACTAAATGTGGTTGATCAAGATAGGGAACACACCGAAATACCCCTGTTTGAAAGGGGACCTACCATTTCCAACCTTTAGAAATAATTAGAAAAAGTCAAGATCCTAGTGTCGCTTACTAAACTATTGAAGTAGCCGTCATATAAAGCTCAAGTGTCTCAATTTATGCACCCTTCTTGCGTCACTCCCTTGCCATATAGTCTCAATCTTGAAGAGGAATGACCCATGATCATTTTTGGACCCCGTGTAGAAGAGAAAGATTCATCAACTCCGCTGTTTTATGTAAATCTAGTAATACATGACCTCCTGTTACACAATTACATGCTAGAATCAAGAGCATCACACAATCTCCTGCCACTATTGGTCATGGAACATCTCAGGTTGCAGATTACTAGGCCTTATAAAGATATGTATTCATTTGACTCTAAGAGAGTAAAATGTTTGGGGATGATAAAAGACCCAGTGGTGAATCTAGCATAGATCCCAGCAAAGACCATGGTGATGGACATAATAGTAGCAGATATATTGGTCAGGTTCAACATGCTACTATCCAGGTCATGGGGATCCAAAATTGGAGGTTCAATAAAGTTGGACTTGACCTATGCCACTATTATCATTTTTGATGGAGAAGAGAGGAGGTTGTATAAAGAGTGAAGATTCATGAAAATGGTCACCAGAGGTGATGGTTCGACTAACTCTCCTATGTATGGTAAAGATTGCAAATTTTCTTGCCTAATGTTGGAGGAAGATGAATTATTTCTCTAAGAAACTAAAGTCCTCCCTCCAAAATAGGTGAAATCTTAGAAAGAAGAAGTAAATGAGACCTGGACCCTGCAGTTTGACGAAGCTTACTTAAAAGAGGGGAATGGGGATGATGTCTTGTTGATATCTCTAGAAGGTTTCTTTATTCCCCTTTCCTTCAAGATAGAATTCGAAGCCACAAATAATGTGACTGAATATGAAGCGATGTTGTTAGGGTTAGAATTAGCAAAAAACATGAACATCCAAAGCCTCAAGTTGTTTGGAGATTCAAAGCTAGTGGTGAAACAGGTGAGAAATCAGTGTCAAGAAAAAAATCCCCGCCACGAGGCTTATAGGAACAATGTGTGGGACTTGGTTGAAAATTTCTTCTTAGCTTTCAATATCCAATTTATGCCTCATGATAGAAATCAGATGGTAGACTCACTAGGCATGGAAACTAGTAATTTTTACCTCTGTAGAACCCATTGTTGAGGTATGAAATTGAGGTGCGATATTGTCCCTCCAATCCTGACAATGTCAAACACTGGAAAGTATTTGAAGATTAAGAGAAGATAAAAAATTTCATGGGAATGGTAATATAATTTTCCAGTTCCGTAATTAATCAAGGAGAAGACTTAGATGATGAAGAACCAAAGACAAGATGGGAAGAGACCATTGTTGGGCATAAAGTTATCCAAATGAAGGGAAATGTTATTCCCTGGGGCCTGGTACCCCTGGAAAGGCTCTTTAACCAAAATGATATCCCTTTTAACCCTCACAAGCCAGCACTTGATGAGCATGTGAAGGATTTCAATATCGGAACAGAAGAAGACCCAAGGCTTATAAAGTTGTCTAAAGGGGTTCCCAAAGAGTATAAGCAACAATACTTAAAATTTTTTAGGTCCTATAAAGATGTCTTCATATGGTCTTATCAAGATTTAAAGACGTTTGATGTAGACTTTATACATCATAAAATTCCCCTCGAGGAGGATGCCAAAACTGATAAGAAAAAGTTAAGGCAAATCAATCCACTCCTCTTTCCCGCCATCGAGAAAGAGATCAAGAAACTGCTATCAAGATTTAAAGACGTTTGATGTAGACTTTATACATCATAAAATTCCCCTCGAGGAGGATGCCAAACCCAATAATAAAAATTTAAGGCAAATCAATCCACTCCTCTTTCCTGCCATCGAGAAAGAGATCAAGAAACTGCTACAAGAAAAGATCATTGTGCCTCCAAGATATTTTGAATGGGTAGCTAACTTGGTGTTGGTAAGAAAGAAAAATGGCGAGATTAGGCTTTGTGTAGACTTTTAGAATTTAAACAGGGCGTCACTCAAAGACAACTACCCTCTACCAAAAATGGATCACATTCTACAGAAGGTCGTAGGTTCTTCCCACATTTCCATTATGGATGTATTCTCAGGATATAACCAAGTGGCAATGATCCCAGAGGATCAAAATAAAACAACATTCATTACGCCGTGGGGAATCTTCATGTATTCCTGGATACCCTCTAGCCTCATAAACACCGGTGTGACCTTTCAGCGTGCCATGGATATTAATTTTGTTGGGGACTAGGATAAGTTCATGGTAATATAATTGGATAATATCATTGTATTCTCAAAGAAAAATGAAGAACACATCGAGCTTCTGAAACGAACCTTCGAAAAATGTCGCATGTACAGATTTTCCCTAAATCCTCAAAAATCCCTATTTTCTTTAGAAGAAGGAAAGTTATTGGGGCATATAGTAACCAAAGAAGGGGTTAAAATTGACCCTCAATGAGTGGAAGTGATAAATGGAATTCCACTACTAAGAAATAAAAAGGAGATACAAGTCTTCTTGGGAAGGATAAATTTCCTAAGGTGGTTTATACCCAACTATGCTGAGATTGTCAGAAATATCACAAAAATGTTAAATAAGGATAACAAAGTAAGGTGGACAATCCAGTCTAAAGAATCATTCATTATAATAAAAAAATCCTTTGTGTAGGTGCCAGTCCTGGCAGGTCCAAATTATCTAAAGCCATTCCTTATTTTCTCCTTTGCATTACTGCACATAATAAACACAATGTTGTTGAAAAATAATGACAACGGGCATGAGCATCCTATCGCGTTCTTCAGTCAAGTGCTCAGAGACACAAATTTGAAATACAACATATTAGAGAAACAAGAATATGCCTTAGTCAAAGTCCTGAAGGCCTTTCAGGTGTATATTCTACAGTCCACCATCATTGCTTATGTACTCACTACAGCTGTGAAAGATATTTTGGTGTAGGACGATATCAAAGGGAAAAGAGGTAAATGGATAGCAAATATACAAGAATACAAGATGAAAATTAAGCCCACCAAGTTGATCAAGGTCCAGGGACTGGCGAATATCCTATCAGAGTCAAATTGTCAGGCCTTAGGGATAAATCTATCAACGGAAAGTGATGAAGTAGAAGGTGGCAAGGACTTAAAATATGGAATAGAGGCCTCCACACAGAAGACACATGTCAAGTACCTGTTATCCCCTTGGTACAAGGACATAGTGGAATATTTGTTAACATTAAGGTGCACGCCTGAGTTTGATAAGATAAAGTAGTGCACTCTGTGACTAAGGTAACAGAAGTTGACAGTGGCAAACATACAGTTGTACTGGAGAGACCCAATGGGGATATTGTTGTTATGTCTGACAGAGCAGGCATTAGAGAAATTTTGAGGTCTAAAATGGGCCTATAAGAAAAATGTAAAAGAAAATAAAACTTTATAAGAACAAATAGGACTCTAGATGATGATGTCAACCATGGGGGATGATTCACCATTTTTGGGGTAAAAAAGTAAAAAGATTAAAAATAATAAAATAATAAAACTACTTTTTCAACTTGTATTTTCAGCTTATCTTCCTAATATTTTACTCAAATTTTGAGTGGAACCACTCATTAGATGCAAAATTTAATTCCTCATCCAAGGAGTACCCATGTTGCATACTTTCGATGGACCTTGCTACAAGAAAAATGAGAAATACTTGAAAAACGTGATTGCAATCATGTTTTTCAAGTAGTTCTCATTTTTTGTGTAGCAAGGTCCATCAAAATTATGCAACATGAGTACTCCTTGGATGAGGAATCAAATTATGCATCCAGTGAGTATTCCTGCTCGAAATTTTAGTAAAACCATAGGGAGATAAGTTGAAAATACGAATTGAAAAAGTAGTTTTTTTCTTTTTTCCCTCTAAAATTAGTTGATGTAATCTAATAATATTTTATTATTTCCACTATTATTTTATAATTTCCTCAGGAGGCCCATTTTAGACCTCAAAATTCCCCTAATAAGACTAAGGAGGTGATAGTTGTTAATTTCTGTTGTTGTTCTATGCCATTTCAGATTAGGGCACAACACTGAAGAAGATAGAACATACTAATAGATCGATAGAAGACAAGCCAAGACAGAGATAAGAAATGGTGGCATTACGACGATCAGCAGGATGCTTCTACCAGCAAAGTCTCCAAAAGGTCATTCATCCAAGCGTGTCACACATAACCCCAGAACAACCCAAACAAAGAATACGCAGCTCCAACGCCATCAAGAGAGAGAGAATTCCTCCACACCAAAATGTGTGTCAAATGAACTCCAAGTCTCTCCAATATATAGGAATATTTGGGGGTGTGTGACACGTCCTTTAAGACATTTAAGTCAATATTTTATTCCAGGCCGACCTAGCACATAAGTGGAATAAATTCAAAGTACATGTTCTGCTCATCCGATCGAGATGATATTTAGATCAATCTTACACCTCTCCGAAAGAGGAATCTAATAAAAATATTGCGATCATCATCTGAGCAACACAACCGGAGTTTGGACCTAGTTGTCCAATTTTAACACTCCCTCTCAACTAGGGAGAACTCCGTCCACTAGTGCAATCCAAACATCGTGCGTCATCCCGCCGTAACTTGCTTTGCTGGCCTCTTTATTTCAGAACAGAAGTGGGTCAGTCACAAAGACATCATTCCCAGCTGACAGATTCAGCCCAGAGGTCAAAACCTCTATCGGACTCACAAAGAGTCTCCAACCAACCCGAAGTCAGGCGGAGGTCCAAGACCTCACAAGACTTGATCCTAGATCAAGTGGTTGGACCGTGCCATCCTAGATAGAGAGTACGGCAAGTTCTGATGCGTCCATCAGTCTTTGCTACTAGTCTCTAGCCTTTCCCATCTCATTGGCCAAATGAGAGGTACTTCCCATGAGCCCTAAACTCAATGGGTAGGATGCATACGGGGCACAGATAAATGAGAGGCGAACCAACTCAATAATCACAACGGTGGGGCAGAAGCACCATAAGTGCTTATAGCTCTGAGAAGCTATCCCCAAAACCCCCCTTTGAGCTCCCAGAGCTCATCGTCCAACAGGACCCTCAGAATAGGGTCGTTCCATGATTCCAAGATTCTCACGGAAGTTTAGGAACATGACCTTCCCCAAGGACATTGTGAGAATATCCGCGACCTGCTCATCAGTTCCTATATGATCGAGCCTTACGGCGCCTCGCTGTACCATATCCCAGATAAAGTGGTACCAGCCATCAACATGCTTGGATCAATCGTGGAACTCGGGATTCTATGACAAATGAATCCCCCTCTGGTTATCACAAAGGATAACGGTGGCATCTAGCACATGCTCGAACAGCTCACAGAAGAGCTTTCGCAACCAAGTGACTTCACAACAGGCCATACATGTTACAATGTATTCGACCTCAGCAATGCTCAAGGCTACCGACTTTAGATTCCTGCCCGAAGCAGATCTACATGTGAAGTAGCATCCAGATGTGCTCTTGCGATCCACCACACTGCCAGCCCAATCGGCATCAGTAAATCCAAGGAGTGTCATACTCCCGGCAGTGTATCTCAGCCCATGGTCTATCGTGCCTCAGAGATATCTCAAGAGTTTCTTGGCATCAACCCAGTGAATGTTATGATCAACCATGTGTTGACTCGAAGTGTTCACTGCACAACATACATCCGGACAGGTGTTCACTAAGAACATCAGGGTCCCTATGAGTTGATGATACTCAGTAGGACGGGCCCAGCAGCGCTGCCACTCAACTTCTTAAAGTTGAGTTCCATCAGTGTCGACACAGACTTACAGTCCATTATACCAGAAGCTTCACATTGTATTTTCCTTAAGAAAGGAAAATCTCGCCAGGTCTCTGCCAGACCTCCAGGTCTAGGAAGTAGTGCATCAGTCCTAGGTCCTCCTTTCGAATCCAGCAACGAGCTCCCTCTTACATTGATGAATGAGAGGGTCAGCTCCTGTCAGGAAGAGGTCGTCCAAACACAGCACCAAAATGAGAGGCTTCTCTTTAACAACCTTGAAGTAAAGGTTCATCAGGTGGCTATCTATCCTCTCGTACCAAGCTCAGGGTGCTTGTTTCAGCCCATAGAGGGCTTTCTTCAACCTGCAAACATGGATGTCCCGATCCTGGACTTCCAACCCAGAGGTTGCTTCACATATATCTCTTCCTTTATGGCACCATGCCACAAAAAAATGGTCTTGCACCATGCAACACATTTTCCCATCAGATCCATGCTTGATCTTATATCGAGGTGACATCAACTTGATCGGTGGTCTAGGAACCATATCCTAGACATCACCCTTGCATCCTTGTAGACCTTGATGCTTTCCAATTTCTGCAAATGATCCAGGCTCATATTGTACACATGGCAGCTAGATATCCCTGGAATTTATATGGCTTCTTGGTTTTCTTCCAGAATTTCCCCCTCTGAAGCCATATGACTTTGAGCCATGAGGATCTTCCTTCGTCCAGCAATGATATTAGCTCAGGAGAATATACAGATGTATCTCCCTCTTAATGTCAGCTTCTCTCTCGAGGGAAGACATCTATTTTAAATGAGGGCAACCCAGACACCAACTTCAAAAGGGGTCTTATTCTCCCACAGTCAAAGCCATCCAAACAGGCTTTGCTGATCATGGTTCAAGACTCCAACAACGTGACTGAAGGCTGTAAAAAAACTTCTCAGATCACACTTCCAAGCTTCTCATAATGCTCCAATGTAAGACTGATATAGCTTACTGCTATTATAAGTTTCGTAATCATGGGTGACTGTCTATGTCACTGTCATGATGACAGTGACATAGAATGACAGATTTAGAACTATCACATTCATCACTGCTTGCAGAATATGTACTTCACTTACATCTTTTGGACTCTTGTCCTTGATGTACTAGGCAGGGTTCTCTTCCTTGCCATCTTTCCATCTCTTCATGCCGCTCTTGGAAAAGATGAGCTTCGGCATGAACTTCAGGTTGTTTATAAAGCCCCAAAAGTTCAATCCATTATCAAAATTTCCGTACCTGCTATTGTAAGGTCTTTTACCAATGTCATTGTCAGCAATCACAATTTTCCAAGCTCCAAATTCAGCACCTGCACTTCTTTTATGCCCAGTTGCTCTTTCTAGAGAATTTCCACTGAGACAGACATCTCTAGATCCCAACAGCTTGTGAGCCATGTCCACAACAAATCCAGAATCCTTGTTGCTTGCTTCAGTTAGTACCCCATCAACAATATTATCTGTAAATTTTGACTTCCTCTTTTCTGATGCAGGAATCAAACACCAGTCGCCCAACCGCCAATTAGCATGTAAAAAAAAACAAGATAATAGCTTTAGCTGCTAAGGGTTCTGTTGCTTTGCAGGGACGATATTGGTCTGAGAATTGAAACCAAGATTTGCTACAGCAATCCAATGGACGCAAACAGATACCACTTCCACATCACATACTGTACCTTCTTCGCTGTTTTCCTTCCATTTACCACACAGCCAAATACCATTCTTGAAAACTGCTGAAGAACTTGTGCAAACACGCTGCCCTGGAAAGTAAGGGTAAGGGAATAAAGTGATCATCAGCTACTGCATCTACTCTGCCTAGCCAAGGTCCAAGAGTTACATAATCACCGCGTGCAAATGCCCTTATTCGATGAAGATTTCTGGTGGAAATGCTTGTTATAGCACTCGACCAATCCACTGTAACATCCACGGCAACCACTACGCCAATCTGTTCCAATGGATGTGAAGCTGCTGCAACTATACCACCATGGAAGAACGCCCTGTCAAGCACCTTAATGTCATCGACTTTCTCTGTATTCCCGGAATTGTTTGTCCAACTAATCCGTGCACAGCCCTGTGGAATAGAATTTGAACACTCAGCAGCTTCCATTACAATACCAATTAAACCTTCGTGTTCTGTACATTGGACTATGTCTTCTTTGTAAAGGCGTGCATCAGATCGCATTCTTAGACAGACAGAATTTTCTTCCAAACAGTTTCAAGATGTCGATCTACGACTTTCACAAGATGTCGATCTATGAAAGTCGAAAGTTCAATTTCCATGAAAGTCGAAAGACAGCATTGTTGATTTGACTGTTTTTTTTTTTTTTTCTTGGTGGTAATCTGCGTGTGATAGCCGACGCTGCTGACGTCCAAATCAGAGTTGCATTCTCTCACTCTGTCCGATTTACTGCGTACATCACCCATCTTTCAAGATTGTTTTTTTTTCTTGCTGTGTGCTTTCACCTCCGTGAGTTCTGCCTCACACAGAACTTCATCCCGCTCAACACGTTATTCACCTGACAGTCAAAGGTATTCCGCCTCGGATGCTTCAGCGCTGCAGATTACGTCCTGGTTGCTGCCCACCAGCTCAACATTCTTGCCGGCCTTGAGGAATTGTGCAATTCTGTTGCAATCTGTTCACAGCGATTGCACCAACGTCGTCTTCAATGAAATCAATACGCTTCAATTTCCTGAAATGTGGAAGTGTGTAATCTGAAATGACTGCCCATTTTTTTTTGCTATTCAGGCACATATTGCACAGATTCTTTTTATTTAGAAGTATCAATTATTTTCGTGGTATAAATCCGCACCACATAAAATTCGCAAGACAAAAATTCCGTTCACACTGGCCAGGGCCCCAAGAGACTTTAATTATCTCGATTTCAGCTTAGATACTCAGTCCACGGGTCGACGCCTACTTCGAATTCTTTCGCGCAATCTTCTACATCTCTGGCCCAAGCGGGGAAGATTTTTTGATCGGAAGACGTGATCACAGTTCTGCGTGCTCGTAATCTCCAGTCCCATGCTAACGAGGGCCTGAACTCCAGAATCAGCCACAGTGATAGGAGTATGGTTGCTTTTCTCCAATATACCCCCGTCCTTTTGAAATAACTGGGTTTGCACGTTCACGCAAAGACGACAATCTTTGTGAACGACATCCACGGCAGCTTCCTTCTCGACGGTAATTATCTGCAGACATATGCTCTTCATCAACCTCGGCCTCCTGCATATGGATCTCGACCCATCAAACTAGAGAATAAAGGGCGGGATGACGCACGATGTTTGGATTGCACTAGTGGGGCTGAAGTAGCCTTCCGAGTGCAGCGGCTCACCAACAGCAGCATACGCTGCTATTCCTCACATCCATGATACTTCCATGCAAGCTTTGTCGACTGTTTGAAGGCTGCTCCACCGCTGGAAACTAGGGCATCATGACAGTCCCCATTTCAGCCCTTATCTCTGCCCAGAATTGCCCCTAAAGACTGCGGCTGTCCTTTAGGGAAGGGATCTTCCTTCACGCTGTAATGTATGGGCAGTTTCGAGCCCTAAACATGGACTGTTCTTCTTGTTATGATAGCGGCTCCCTTTCACCCTTCAAACAGTCTGCGTTAGCCTATTTTGAGGACTGTCCACCTTCAAAAAGACCCTTAAACAAATCCTGCCTGTCTCGGCCCTCAGACAGCAACTTCGGCCTCCACTTCCTGCACTCAGCAGGATTCCTCACTCTGGTTTTAGCCTACAGCGTTTAATATATATGTTTCTCGGCCAATTAATCCAGCAAACTCGGATCCGATTTGCCCCTGAAGCAGTCCTTCATCCTAGACGGCATGCCCTACAGAAATTTGGCCTTTCTCCACGCTGTCTTAAGGTGGACTTGATTCAAACCTAGGGCATTGTCTTCAACCTAGCTCCGATACCATGTTAATTTCTGCTGTTGTTCTATGCCATTTCAGATTAGGGCACAACACTGAAGAAGATAGAACATACTAATAGATCGATAGAAGACAAGCCAAGACAGAGATAAGAAATGGTGGCGTTACGGCGATCAGCAGGATGCTTCTACCAGCAAAGTCTCCAATAGGTCATTCAGCCAAGCGTGTCACACATAACCCCAGAACAACCCAAACAAAGAATACACAGCTCCAACGCTATCAAGAGAGAGAGAATTCCTCCACACCGATGTGTGTCAAATGAACTTAGGGCACAAAAATGAAGAAGATAGAACATACTAATATATCGATAGAAGACAAGCCAAGACAGAGATAAGAAATGGTGGCGTTACGGCGATCAGCAGGATGCTTCTACCAGCAAAGTCTCCAAAAGGTCATTCAGCCAAGCGTGTCACACATAACCCCAGAACAACCCAAACAAAGAATACGCAGCTCCAACGCCATCAAGAGAGACAGAATTCTTCCACACCAAAATGTGTGTCAAATGAACTCCAAGTCTCTCCAATATATATGAATCTTTGGGGGTGTGTGACACATCCTTTAAGACATTTAAGTCAATATTTTATTCCAGGCCGACCCAGCACATAAGTGGAATAAATTCAAAGTACATGTTCTGCTCATCCGATCGAGATGATATTTGGATCAATCTTACACCTCTCCGAAAGAGGAATCCAATAAAAATATTGCGATCGTCATCTGAGTAGTACAACCTGGATTTTGGACCTAGTTGTCCAATTTTAACAATAGTGGAGTTCCACGATGGAATATGCGGTAGGAATTACAGTTGGCAAGTGATGGCTCATAGGATACTCAAGGCTAGTTTATTTTTTCCTAAGTTGTTCGGTGACGTTCAAGCTCATGTCAAGGCCAGCGAGAAGTGCCAAAATTTTTCCAAAAAATAGAAATTTGCACCTTTCCCACTCATCTTGGTTCATGTGGAAGAAACATTCAAGCAAGGGGAATTGATTTCATTTGTGAAATTCACCTAAATTCAAGTAATCAACACCAATGGATCCTTACCGTAACCGATTACTTTACGAAGTGGGTCGAGGTGGTGCCAGAAAGAAATGCCACAGATGTGGTGGTGATCAAATTGCTGGAGGAGAATATAATGGCAAGATTCGGGTGCTAATCAAAGATAGTAACTGACAATGCCCAAGCCTTCAAATATGCAAACTTCATAAGCTTCTGTCATAAGTACAACATCTTGCTGGGCCACTCAACTGACTATTACCTCCAAGGGAATGGGCTGGCAGATTCATCTAACAAGACCTTGTAAGAATCTTAAAAAATACAATCAGTTAGAATCAGAAGAATTAGGTTTCTTAGCTTAAATTTGCGCTATGGGCGAGCTAAATCATAACCAAAATATCCATAGGAAAATCTCCTTATGAATTGGTATATGGTAGGGCAACGGTGTTCCCCACACAACTGGCATTTCCAGTAGTGTGTTTTTTGCAAGAAAGTGAGGAGGAACCAAATTCCCTCACAAGAAGAATGAACCAACTGGTTGATCTCAACGAGAATAGGGAGCAAGTAAATCTCAAGATGACAAGTTATCAAGACAAGATGAAAAGCTTGTTCGACTGGAAAGCTAAGGACAAAGGTTTTCAGACAGGATACTTGGTGCTGAGATGGGATGTTAGAATATCTGACAAAGGGAAACATTGAAAGTTCGATCCACTTTGGTTTGGACCATTCAAAATTGTGGAAGTCAAAGGAAACAACACCTTCATGCTCGAGAATTTAAAAGGATATGTACTTGATATTCCTTTGAATGGACAGTTTCTCGAGTTCTATTTTCAACACTGACACAGGTACCTTTGGTCCACTTTATATATCCTTCCATTGTAAGTGTTTCATTTTTAGTTCTGTCTTTTTTTTTCTTTTGTTATATCAGCAAAGTGTTTTAAAAAACAAGAATTACTCCATTTTCCCAAGAGAATGCAGGCGTTTTGTCTGCAGGTTCTCAACACACTGCGGGAAACACATTGTCCCCAAGAGGAGCCAATGTTTTCTTATGAACATATAAACATCGTTCCATGGGGATCAAGGAGAAACACCACATGATAAGTAAAATATTGGGTAGAGATCTGTGTGCAGTTGTCAAGCTAATCCACAGGGAACAAATGAATAGCAAGCAGTGTGCAGTCACTGCCTAATTTAAAGGTTACCTGCCTGATTCAATGATTTATTGTTTGAAGGAAATTCCATCGGCAGCCAAACCGTGAGCGTAGAACAAAGCCGACCCCCTGGTTATCTCGACGTCAGTAGATGGGCTGGAAAATCAAGAGCTCTTTAGGGGGAGACGGTCTCATCTATTGGGACCTCGTCGACCCGCCGAAAATATGGGTGGGGACCACCTGTGCCGCATCAAAGTGTGAAAGATAAGAATGTATGGTACGGGTTCAGGTAAGAGTTTTCGCCACATGTTTGGCACGTGGCTCCTCACCTACTCGATCACCCTACACCAACCCCTATGTGCCACGTGCTTGCCCACCGACGTCCTCCTGACGTTAGCGCTTCAGTTGTCCCCCTCTTGCTCTAAAAATATCATTCCCTCTGTGTTTTAATATCATTGTTACTAGCCAAGCACCCGGGTAAAAGCACCAGTCTGTGCATGTCTTCCCTCATGTCGCTCTCGTGACCTCAGGTATTTGGTCAGTTCCTTTTTGTTTTTATTTTGTTGTGTTTCACTATTATGGTTGATAGGATGAAGAAAACCACCCATGAGACCCTGCAAGCTCGAGAGGCCAGAACCACCTTCGGTCTTGAGTAACTCATGAAATTCCAAGCCCAAATATATGACCCTATCTACCCTTTCAATTTAGAAAATATGTGGTCTGAGTTCATGGGTTATAAATGGTGGGGCGATTTTTTTTTAGGGTGATAGAATCAGGGTTATATTACCAAATTTCCCCATCATATCATCATTTTCCTGGATTCATAACCTGGCTCGCCGAAGCCTATATTGAACAAAAGGGTTTCTTTCTCTTTGCGTAGGGAAATAAGATACATGAAATCACCCCCCATTTAATTTGGAAGGCCCTGTGTTATCCTCCTTCTCATGACTGCCTCGATTTCACCAAGGTAACCCTCATGTGTCATTTCTCGAACCTTCCTCTCGAGAAGTAGAGGTCCCTCCTAGAGCTAATTACTGCTACTGATGTGTCTGTTCTGCCACCCACATAGAATTTTCCTCTTTCTCTCTTCCTCGACACCATTCAACCAATCCTCACAACTATCTTAGGTATGTTAGGGGCAGAAAATGATGGTTGGGTCACTAATGCTTGCCTAAAATTTCTTGACGTCATGATGCAACCAGGGGTTTTGTTTGATATTCTCGCCTTCCTGGCCTCAATCATTCAAGCCAATTTACAAGACCTATCAACTTCAATTTTTTTCAGGTATTATTCACTGGTGTTCTATTTGTTCCCATTTGCATATAAAGGCAAGTTCGAAGGCTTATGCCGAGGAAAAATTTATAAGAAAGGGGTTGAGCCAAAATCTATGTTTGAGTGGACCCTCTCAGTTCAAAAACACCCTAGAGGCTGGGGTTACATGAAATTCATCACAGATTTCATGTCTAGGGCCTATAAAATTATACATGGTAGCCCTCCACCTCGGTATTTTTCCTGAACAGAAAGAGCTGCTCTAGCTTAGTGAGACAAACTCTGTAGGGGATTGGTAATTGTTCAAGAATCACACTAAAATCAGGGTTTATGGTTCTGAGCTCCCTCCTTTCCATTTTCCAACATTCATTCCCATGAGAATGTTCGCCCTCGAGTTCATCAGGTAAGTCCTGAGTGCAGACCAAACTCATTTTATGCCCGCGAAGAAAGGTTATATCTTAAATCTCCCGAGTGTAGTAGGGTTGTTTACCATCAATTCAAGGCATACATTCCCTCTAGTCAAGGAGTTTCTTCAGAAGATGAACTTCTTGCAGGGAGACATATGGCATTATGACCCCAAGGGAGTCATTTCACAAAGGAGGAAGAAGATTAAGTCTTCAACATATGAACATGAGCCTAGACCCCATGTTGAATGGAAAGCTAACTCTGACTCATGGCCTTTTGATAGAGAGATGGAGGTTGAATCCCCAACAACAGAAGAAAGTTCCAAAGGAGAAAATGCAAAAAATGAGGAAGAAGCTCAGGATCAAGAAATATACAGGAAGGTACAAGATTTCATGGAGGTATAAGAAGAGGGCGACGCCAACAAGAAACCTAGAATAGAAGGACTTGAAGGGAAGGTCACGGAACAACCTAACGAGGTGGTCCTTGTTTATATAGATCGAGGTAAGGACAAGCTAGTGTTTTGGGTCTCTTTGGATACAAATTCCTCATAGGCGCCTTCAGCCTACTCATATATAGTCACCCCAAGTGAGGGTCCTTCAGAAAAAGACATAGGTTCAGGGATGGAGTAGCCTTTAGGAGAAAAGATTGAGGAAAAGAATTAGTTGGCCAAAGAGAAGCTAAAGGCAGAACTGGCCCATTATGTTGATAAACACCACACCCAGCTCTTGGCGGATTTAAATGTCGAAAATGATCAATTGGTGGTTGTGGTACAATATTCAACCTCTTTTTTGAGTTTTGTAAATATAGAGGTTTATCGAGTAAATATAAAAAAAAAGGTTTTATTTATTTACCATACCTCTAGTTTATTTATATTTTTATTTATTTACCATATCTTTTTTTAGTGTTCGTAATCCTCTTCATATTTTGATAAATTTATTTTTTAATTGTTTATTTATATGATTTTCTAAATTATTGTTTAAGCCGACATTATTGAGATTTTATTTTTAAAATTTTCTTCAGTTTTTGTTATTTTGGCTTCCAACATACTTACACATTGAGGTCATACTGGGCTGTAGAATGCACCTCTCGGTGCAATAATGTTTTTTTTTTGCATGCTATTAATAATAATTTATTCCATGGTATTTGGGCCATAGACTTCATATATAATTAGATGTTGATTTCTAATCCTATTTGATATATTTTTATTTATCTACTTTAGCTATTTATAGGTCTTTTATATTTATGTATTTACCATACCACTTTTTTAAATATGGTATTTGGCCCATAGGCTTCACCTAAATAAAACCTCTTTTTTGAGTTTTGTAAATATAAAGGTTTATGGAGTAAATATTAAAAAAGTTGTATTTATTTACCATACCTCTAGTTTATTTATATTTTTATTTATTTACCATATCTTTTTTCAGTGTTCGTAATCCTCTTCATATTTTGATAAATTTATTTTTTAATGAATTTTTAATTGTTTATTTATATGGTTTTCTAAATTATAGTTTAAGCCAACATTATTGAGATTTTATTTTTAAAAGTTTCTTTAGTTTTTGTTATGTTGGCTCCCGACATACTTACACATCGGGGTCATATTGGGCTGTAGAATGCGCCTCTCGGTGCAACGAGGTACACAAACATCGTTGATTAAAATCAAAGTAGAATATCCGAGGTGTGATTTTTTTGTCGTATTGTCTAGATTTTCACGTTTTTTACGTAGTAAAGGTTTGAAATACTAAAATGTTACCTACATTTATTGTCATGGATTACAAGAAGACACTTATGAATTTGAAAATTGAAAATAGAAAGAGATCATCAAACAAAGAGATAAAGGGAGGTTAAGGGACACTAAATCACGAAAGAAGAAAGAGGATCAAGATCACATGGAATACTCTATATCATAACCAACTTCGTGGAGAATGAAGTTGAATAATAATCAAGACCTATCATGAATATGTGGAGGTATCATCAAGGATAAAAGATTGGCATTGATACACTATAATGAAGTTCCATGTCACCATAAAAGTCACAGGTTGTCATTTCATTTTGCCACAAATTTGTGGAAATGTAATATTTTATTTTGAAAAAAAATGAGAAAATATAAAATGTCTAGAATCCCAAGGGTCACACATAGATTGTGATAAGTCATGTATAAGCTGAAATTTGTCATAGGAATTCGAAAAGTCACATGGGAGATCAAGAGTCATGAGTTAAGTTCAAGAGTCACAAGAGAGGCAGAGATTCACCTCATTTGTTATATATACACCCTCATAGTTTTAGTAAAGGATTTTTCACCTTGGCTTCTCAAGCTAGGTATAAGAGAAAAGATTAATATTTTCAGAGGCAAGTAGTGGCTTAACATTCCATATTGGAACCAGTGTTGTATCATTGTAATGATGTATGTTGGGAGTTTTAGTTTTTAATTTGAAGCACTTGGAGCTGACAGACTTTCATGCATATTCCATGAATGATTATAAGACTATTTTTTCATTATTTGTGGTGTTTGTTTATGTTTCTACATACAAATGAAAACGAACTATTTCTAAGGTTTTAGTATGCATCTTTGGACTATGTGTCTCTTGTTTTAATGACCATTATTTCTTTGTGAACTATTTTTCAAGATAAATAAAGATTCTTTCAGATATATGCCTGTGTCTTTAATAGGATAGTACTATTAATCTTCTCTTAAATTCTCACTTTCCTTCTCCTTCCATGAAAGAACCATTATACACTTTGCAATTGAATACATCACAAGGCTAACATAATTGTTTATCTTGAGAGTATATGTGTTTTCTCTTGTGGCATTTATTTCAACCAAGGAAAATCATTAAGAGTATGAAAACCATGCCTATTTCCCGGATGGGGCTCCAAATACAAACGGTGTGAGGTATGGTTGGCACTTCATATCAAGAAGACCCGCTGATTGTTGGTGGCATCCAACACCATCAACAACACTCTCATATTTTAAAACCTAATAGAGGAGGGGGAAACACTATAATTAAGTAGGAGATGGGGTGGGGGGGGGGGGGGGGAAGGAGAAGGAATAGGAGGTAAAATCCCAAAACCTAAAACAGATCATGAGGCTGGCAGGAGAGCCAACAAACTACAAAGCATAGTCTAAGAATTAGAACATAAATTTAAAAACTTGATAAATAAAAATCAACACACACTAGAATTACCATGAAACGAAAGTGTCGATCCTCTAAAAGTAAAAGCATAGAAATTTCAATGTTGAATCCACAAATATCCACTTTTAACCCACAGAAATGAATGAAAACTTAGAAAAAGAACATTACTTCTGGAGAAAATGCTTTAAACTAGCCACCCAAAGCACGCTGAACACTAAGACTATAAAAAATGGAGGTTCCAATAACAACATCATAAAAAATAGGAGTAATCCTTGAGTAGACTATAGGAAACTATATATATCACAAAAAAGCTTCCATGTCACAATTTTCATCAAATTATAGACCAATTTAAACTATCCTCCCAAGAAAATGCTTCAAACTATCAACCCAAAGCATGATGATCACCAAGACCAAAAAAAATGGAGGTTCCAATTACAACACCATTAAAAATAGGAGTAATCCCTTAATAGACTACAAAAAACTATATAGCTCACAAATAACCTTCCATGTCACAACTTCACCAAACCATAGAATAATTTAAACTATCCTCCTAAATCCTTGACTTCATCCACTATTCTCAATCATGATTCCTCTGTTTTTTCATCAAATCCAATGTAATTATTCCAGGGGAAGACTGAAGACAATCTTCATGTTTGGATTCCCTTCTAGAGTTTCTTCC
This sequence comes from Pinus albicaulis, assembly GCA_034641835.2. Taxonomy (NCBI): domain Eukaryota; kingdom Viridiplantae; phylum Streptophyta; class Pinopsida; order Pinales; family Pinaceae; genus Pinus; species Pinus albicaulis. The sequence continues at coordinate 595,195,489 of CM076578.1, read as the reverse complement.
ATAATTATTTCAATTATACGATATATCTCATTGATTCAGATTTATGAAGGAATGAATGAAATACATATTTGAAATGGAAACACAAAGATACAATGAAACTAAATTTAAATTAATAAATAGAAAATATTGAGATTGTTTACATGTCGAATGAAAGTAAACTAGCTTGAGCGATAGTAGCTTATCGTTGAGAAGATATACAACATTTACTCTCATTCTTGAAATGTGTTAAAATTAGACTGAACGACCTTTTTATCATGAAGGAACAATGAGAAACCCTAAACATCCAAAACCATAACCCTAGAAGATGAAGCACTAAAGGCTTATGGGCCATGATGGGGTAAGTTGGAACGCCAACTTCTTGAGGTCACAACTTTGGTATACGATCTTTGTTTGGCATGCACGATAGCCCATTAGAAAGGTCTATCCGAAGAAAATTTTTGTTGACCACAAACATCACTCATAGATTCACGTTTTCTCGTTCCCCCAAAAAGTGTCATTTAAGGCCTCAGAAAAAATCCATAAGTTAAAGACATAAAACTACCAAAATGGGGAAATCATGCTATGAGATAGTGGAATAGGTGGGTGGCCACGAATATCCACTTGGATCAATCCTCCCCCATTAGGAGGTAATGCTATCCATTACTTCTGCTTGAGATGAGCTTGATTTCCTACTTGAGATGAGCAAACTTCTGTTGAACTTGGTCCCTAACGAGCCACTTGCCTTAGTGAAGGAGTTGGCCTACTTTAACAACCTGATATAGTTGGATCCTATGTTGGTGGGAGTTCATAATCTATGTCCATGACCTGATCAGTCATGGATTGTTCAATGGAATCTAGGTTGAACTATGTAGGTATAAGCTACTTTGCAATTTCTAATGTGTTGAGCAATGCTGGAAAGTATGGCCAAAGGTGGTCCACATTGAACATTGGGTCGAAGCTTTCGATGGGCCCCTGCAAGGTATTTCTTCTACAAATGCAACCAAAACTTGTCTCCCACTTGAAACTTGTGTGGAGCCTGGTGCTGATCATGCCGTTGTTTGTTTTTAGTATTGGCTTTATGAAAGTGTTGTTGGCCACACCCCCCCATAGATTTTTTAACAAAAAAATGGAGACCCTTTATTTTGCATCGTTGGAAACTTCTTTCATTCCTAGCATTTTGGTGGTTAATGAATTTATTTATTTATTATTATTTCCATTTTCTTATCTTTTGATCTTTTTGCATCTCCTTTGTTATGTCCATTTTTTTGTTTACTAGATTGTTGGCATCTTCTTGCTATCCTTCACATTCACGGAAACACTCCCTTGATGCCCATGAGAAGATGATGTGTTAACTTTGGTCAGTACATCCCCTCACATTTCACATTGTGTCGCATGAGTTAATTTTCTTCTATACTCAATTTGGCACCTACAGTACAAAAAAGGAAAATTATTAGTTATCCATGATGTAAATACATTCATAAATGTAAATTGTATTTTTTGTAAATAGATGAAATTATTAATTTATTTAAATTTGTAAATATAATTTAATTTAGTCATTTTATTTTAATTGTAAATCATTTATTATAAAATCATTAATAATATTAGATTAATTTAAATGCAATTTTATATAAAAAATGTAATGCACATAATAAAATAAAATAAAAAGAAACATTTTGTATATAAAATAAAACATAACCTTATATATTTTAGCCAAACCCAAAACATAACTTTGTATATGACTTTACATATTAAATATATGTATAGTACCCATTTCCCCCTAAACGTGCAAGGTTAAACACAAGGAATAACAGTTTTGCGAAGATCCTCTTGACAACCCACTACTCAACTAATGGATAAATCTCATTCGCTGGGATGAAACAGTGACACATTGTTTGTAAACTTTATCATACTTGTGTATTTTTATAAAGAACTGGTAAAACATATCATATCTATGTTCATACTTTTGTATTGTTATAAAGGAACTGATAAAAAATATCATATTTATGTTGAAATTGAGGCTCGATTGAGTTTTTATTTTATTTTATCATACTTGTGAATTTTTTTAAAAGTAGCTAGTAAAACATATTATATTTATGTTGAAATTGAGGCTGTGAGATTGAGATATTTGTTTCTATTTATTTTTAATTAGGTAAAATTTATTATTATTTTTTAATAAATAAGAAAGATGTAATGGTTATTGTTTACAATTTATCAATAACAATTAATTAATTACTGAAATAAATTATATATATATATATATATATATATATATATATATATATATATATATATATATAAAAAGTAAATTGTTATGGTTGTTTGTAAAGAGTTAAAGGAAAATTAGGTGATGCTTTTCTTAATAAATATTTACTTGTATCAAATTAGTAGACTTTTATTTATGCTAAATTTAATAGTAATTTGTAAAGAGGTAAAAAAAATCTATTTTCTTATGCTAAAAACATGTTTTAACTATAAAAAATAATTTTAAATTCTATTTAAAATTTTAAAAATATTTTAAATAATCATTAATATTCACTAAATGCTTAACATATTCATCTAAAATTAACAAACAAACATTCAAAGTTTCTTTACCTTTTTTCATAGCTCACTGCTTATTTTAATCTTTTATATATAAAAAAGTGTTTGTTAATCACTAATATCTAGATAGATACCTTAAAAAATCTTTTCCAAAAATTTTAACTTTTAATTTATGCATTAGCTCTATATTTACATGAATTTTAAGCAATTTAAGAAAAAAAAGTAAATTTATGTCTATAATTTGTTGTTTACCTAATATGATAAGCTATCATTATTATTTATAATATTCAAATATATTCCGAAACAAATTAATATTTAAAATTATCTCATTGCTATAATCTTAACTTCTAAATTATAGAGCTTCCATCCATCTTGAGAAAACATAAATAAACTATTGTGTTTTTCCATTGCCATAATTGATTGCGGCCTAGAGGCGCATTCCACAGCCCAATATGACCCCAATGTGTAATATGTCGGAAGCCAAAATAACAAAAACTAAATTAAAAAAAAAAAAAGATCTCAATAATGTCGGCTTAAACAATAATTTAGAAAACCATATAAATAAACAATTAAAAATTCATTAAAAAATAAATTTATCAAAATATGAAGAGGTTTAGGAACACTAAAAAAAGAAATGGGAAATAAATAAAAATATAAATAAACTAGAGGTATGGTAAATAAATAAAACCTTTTTTTATATTTACTCCATAAACCTCTATATTTACAAAACTCAAAAAAAGGTTTTATTTAGGTGAAGGCTATGGGGAAAATACCATGGGCCAAATACCATATTTATAAAAGAGATATGGTATATAAATAAATATAAAAGAGGTATAAATAGTTAAGGTAGATAAATAAAAATATATCACATAGAATTAGAAATCAACATCTAATTATATATGAAGTCTATGGCCCAAATAACATGGAATAAATTATTATTAATAGCATGCAAAAAAACGTTATTGCGCCGAGAGGCACATTCTACAGCCCAACATGACCCCGATGTGTAAGTATGTCGAAAGCCAAAATAACAAAAACTAAAGAAAATTTTAAAAGCCAGCCTAGATCCATCTTAACTCCGGATCTATCAAGCACCGAGAGGGATCAAATCTCTCTAGGTGCAAACCTCTTTTTTGAGTGCAAAACTTGAAGAAAGGTTTGCACCTAGAGAGATTTGATCCCTCTCCGCACTTGATAGATCCAGAGTTAAGATGAATCTAGGTTGGTATTATTTGCACATGCTGAAACATAGATTTTTGTTTATGTTATGGTCATAAAAAATATCTATATAATTTTTGATAGCCAATGGTTTCTAAAGATGACAAGAACAACAAATGTAAAGATAGTTAATAATACACTATGTGCTTTTATATTAATGTAAATAAATTTATCCCCCGATTGGGGTGAACACTTGGAAAACCACAACTCATCATTGTAACGTGATGGCGGCGATCTCCCTTCCCACGCAAGCAACAGCCATAATGCACCATCGGGACTATAGACCAAGGCAGGACAGGAACGAGCGAGTTTTAATGATCGAGTATACGGGACAGGCTGTGCTGTCAGAAGGAGGACGGCAAGTTTCATGCATGGTAAGTTTCCTTCTAACCTCCCTTCACGAGGTAATGCTTTGCTCATTGCATGCAATCGTTGGGGAGAAGCAGAGGAGGAAGACTGGAAGCGTGGCTCTTTTCAGTAATTCGGATAGGAGGCGGTATGTATATAACCTTTTACTTCTTCTGAAAATGGATGTCGGTGCTCTGGATCGGAATTGTAAGTGGTATAACTTGGTAGAATGTAGTGTTAGTCAAATTTCCTGTTATGATCTACCCATCCAAAAGTGGGTTAGACCCTGTTTTCGTGACCCATGCCATATGGATGTTACCTGGGATGAAGTCCCTCTCATTCACCAGGATAACTGGCTTTTGTTGAATAGGCTTGTCACCTTCTGCGCGAAGGGGAATTGTCGGGTTAATGTGGGTACTGTAACTCGCAGGTTTCTGTCTAGGGTGGTTTCTCCTTTACATCATGCTAAGTATGGTCTGCAAACTGAATTCCCAATCTTTGCTTTTCCAGCGAGCCTTGCCATGAATTTGGTTGCACTGTTAAATATTTCAAGGATCCCCTGTCTTGTTTTATGGTCGATTGACAAGGCTTCAAACCTTATTGTGGGTATCACTACTCGCAGGTTTCTGTCTAGGATGGTTTCTCCTTTCAGATATGATAATTATGGTCTGCGGAATGATTTCCATACCCCTGTTTCTTTAGCGAGCCTTGCCATGTACTTGTTTGCTCTGTTAAATATGTTATGGACCCTCTGTTATGATTTATGGTCGATAGACAGGGCTTCAACCCTCATAGAAAGGAATAGGGTGAATAGAGTCGAGCTTCTTCATAGGCCCAGTAACGTTAGGCTTTATGTTCAAACCGATTGTATGTGGTTAACTTACAGCTGCGGGATGCGCAGACACACCTGGTATACTCATAAAAGTATTGTAACATGGCCACGTCAAGTGACTCAGGCCCTTAATAAAACCTGTATATGTCTGTTACAGTTTCAGATTCAGCTGAGTATGGGGAAACGCCGCTCAACTTCTCAGACCTTGAAAGGGAAGCAGCCAATTCAACCAGAGCCATTGCCAAAGAAAAGAGGCCGGAAATCCAACCAAGAGATTGTAGAAACCACTAGCAGACAATTATGTTAAAGGGAACTCCTCCAAGATTCGTCAGGAAATCCGAGGATGGGAAAGAGAGATCCAAACTGAACCAAAAGACAATGAAACGGAAGAAGAAATTCTTGACTTTATCAATGATCCTGCCAATACCCGAGGTCACCTCACCTTGTTTCATCAGACTATCCATACCTACTGGACAATGAAATTCCTGCTAGCAAAAGCCATGCAAAGATTTCCCCCTGGACAGCAAAACATTGATATAACAAAGATGGAAGCCCGCATCATGGAAAAGCTGGAGGATATGCAGGACCAGCTCTCTCATATCAAAATTACCCAGTACCAGGCAGCTGATCGAATGGGCAGATTGGACGATAGAGTAGGTCGCATGGAAAAACAGATACAATAGCTTCAACAAGTGGACATGCCAGGGTCTAATGTTAAGGACCCCGCTCCTGTCTCTTCCTCAGATGGATAATAGTTTATTTACTGTTTTATTGAATGAAATTTGTATTTTTGTATGAACTTAATTTCCATAATCAGCAGTTAGATAGCAATGTCATAGAGCAGTTAGCTCACGTAGGCTATAGAAGAATGAAACTTTTTCAGTTTTGGTACGTTTTTCATGCACTTAGATGGCCAACAGATCTGGTTTCCTTTGGGCAGGTTGAGGCTATAACTAAAGTTTCTAATTTTGTAACCTGCTTTTCAAAGATAAATAGTAAATAGAGAGGGCCTACCATATTTACAAAAAAAAAAAATGTAAATAAATTTATAGCATTAAAACTTAAATGCTTTCAATTCATACCTAGAAAGTTTTGAAAACTCTAATAATAGTGGTACGAGTTCAAATACAAACATGCATTCAAATATGTATCTTGGTAACTTGAAATAATAGTAAATGAGTGTTTAAAACACATATCCATATCATAAAACCATTAGAAAAACTACAATAAGAAAAAGTGAATCCTATCAAATTCATGAAATCACTTATCAACAGAAGATGCAACAAAATAAAATAAGTTATTCTTAGAGTGGAGAGGAGAAACTGAAGTAAGAAAATGGTTGAAGTTGAATTGAAGGTTAGTCATTTTTCATTTGGACAAAAATAGAGGGCGGGGTGGAATGAATAGTGTTTTCCTAACTTATCTAAAGAAAACACCTTCAACGTAATTAATATTTTTTAGATATTTACGATTTTATTTAAAATTGTTTAATTTTTAAAATATTAAATTTAATAATTTACTAAATATTTTAGATATTTTATAATTTTCTAAATGTAATTTAAGAAAACACCTTCAACGTAAAAGATATTTTTTAGTTTTTAAAATTTTATTTAAAATTATTTAATTATTTAAATATTAAATTAATAATTTACTAAATATGTAACAATTTTCAAACATAATTTAAATCTATTTGATTAATAGTATGAAATAAGAAAAAACAATTCTAAATATTTCATAATTATAATTCAAAAATTATTTAAATATAAAAATTACATAGGTTGTAATTAAATTATTAATTTTTTTTTTTTTTTAATTTAATGACAATTTCGAGATTACACCATTATAATTTATGGTTTCAAAAATCTTATTAAATTTTAAGTAAAATTTTAAAAATTAGAAAAAAAAAAATTATTTAATAATAAAATTTTTATTTTTTATTTTTTATTTATTTATAATTAGTTATATATGTAATTTTAAGTACAGGGTTTTCGCATTGCATTATATTAGATACAATTTTTGGGATTCAATTTATTTTTATGAGAGATAGTCATGCATTATATTAGATACCATTTTTGGGATTCAATTTATTTTCATGAGAGATAGTCATAACTGACTAATTTCTTATGATTTTTGAATAGTCCACTTAGCACTCATTGCATCGATAATTTTTGGGATTCAATTGCGTTAAGTAAGTCATTCATCTATGACCATTTCCATGAGAGATAGTCGAAACTGACTAATTTCTCATGATTTTTGAATAGTCCACTTAACACTCATTTCATCAAGTGATGCTCATAGGGGTGAAGAAGTGGGATTGAAACTAGTGAAATGAATCACATAGCGTCAATCATCACTTCCGGGGCTTGCACCCAGTAACCAAGACTTCTCGGGATGTCACCCATCCCGGAACTCTTCTAGCTCAAGCACAATTAACTATGGAGTTTTCGCCACAATCAAGCCCACTTAGCTTGCTACCCCATTTGCAAAACCTTAGCAAGTATTGTGCCTAATTAACCATTCAGGTAGAGCTCTCTTTACTGTTTTTATTTTAAGTAGAGGGGTTTCCGCAGTGAATTATATTAGATATCATTTTTGGGATTCAACTGCATTAAGTAAGTCATTCATCTATGACCATTTCCATGAGAGGTAGTCGTAATTGACTAATTTCTCATGATTTTTGAATAATTCACTTAGCACTCATTGCATCGGGTGATGCTCACAAGGGTGAAGAAGTGGGATTGAAACTAGTGAAATGAATCACATAGCATCAATCATCACTTCTGGGGCTTGCACCCGGTAACCAAGACTTCTCGGGAGTCACCCATCCCAGAACTCCTCTCGCTCAAGCGCGCTTAACTATGGATTTTTCCCCACAATCAAGCCCACTTAGCAAGTATTGTGCCTCATGAACCATTCAAGTAAAGCTCCATTTACTCTTTTTATTTTAATTAGAGGGGTTTCCCCAGTGAATTATATTAGATATAATTTTTCGGATTCAAATGCATTAAGTAAGTCATTCATTTATGACTATTTCCATGAGAGGTAGTCGTAACTAACTAATTTCTCATGACTTTGGATAGTCCACTTAGCACTCATTGCATTGGGTGACACTCAAAGGGGTGAAGAAGTGGGATTGAAACTAGTGAAATGAATCGCATAGCACCAATCATCACATCCGGGGCTTGCACCTGGTAACCAAGACTTCCCGGGAGGTCACCCATCCCAGAACCCTATGTCTCAAGCACACTTAACTATGGACTTTTCCCCATAATCAAGCCCACTTAGCTTGCTACCCCATTTTCAAAACCTTAGCAAGTATTGTGCCTCATGAATCATTCAAGTAGAACTCCCTTTACTCTTTGTATTTTAAGTAGAGGGGTTTCCGTAGTGCATTACATTAGATATAATTTTTGGGATTCAACACTGTTAAGTAAGTCATTCATCTATGACCATTTCCATAAGAGGTAGTCGTAACTAACTAATTTCTCATGATTTGAATAGCAAACTTAGCACTCATTGCATCGGGTGATGCTCACAAGGGTGAAGAAGTGGGATTGAAACTAGTGAAATGAATCATATAGCATCAATCGCCACTTACGGGGCTTGCACTTGGTAATCAAGACTTCCTGGGAGGTCACCCCTCCCATAACTCCTTTGGCTGAAGTGCACTTAACTACAGAGTTTTCCCCATAATCAAGTCCACTTAGTTTGCTACCCCATTTGCAAAACCTTAGCAAGTATTGTGCCTCATGAACCATTCAAGTAGAGCTCCCTTTACTTTTTGTATTTTAAGTAGAGGGGTTTTCGCAATGCACTATATTAGATATCATTTTTGAGATTCAACTGTGTTAAGTAAGTCATTCATCTATGATCGATTCCATGAGAGGTAGTCGTAATTGACTAATTTCTCATGATTTTTTAATAGTCCACTTAGCACTCATTGCATCGGGTGATGCTCTCAGGGGTGAAGAAGTGGGATTGAAACTAGTGAAATGAATCACATAGCATCAATTATCACTTCCGGGGATTGCACTCAGTAACCAAGACTTCCGGGGAGCTCACCCATCCTAGAACTCCTCTGGCTCAAGTGCGATTAACTATGGAATTTTCGCCACAAACAAGCCCACTTAGCCTGCTACGCCATTTTCAAAACCTTACTATCTTTGCAAGTATTGTGCCTCATGAACCATTCAAGTAGAGCTCCCTTTACTCTTTGTATTTTAAGTAGAGGGGTTTCCAAAGTGCATTATATTTGATATCATTTCTGGGATTCAACTGTGTTAACTAAGTCATTCATCTAAGACCATTTCCATGAGAGGTAGTAGTAATTGACTAATTTCTCATGATTTTTTAATAGTCTACTTAGCACTCATTGCATTGGGTGACGCTTTTAGGGGTGAAGAAGTGGGGTTGAAACTAGTGAAATGAATCACATAGCATCAATCATCACTTCTGGGGTTTGCACCCGGTAATCAAGACTTCCCGGGAGGTCACCCATCTCGGAACTCCTCTGGTTCAAGCACGCTTAACTATGGAGTTTTCCCCACAATCAAGCCCACTTAGATTGCTACCCCATTTGCCTCATGAACCATTTAATTAGAGTTCCCTTTACTCTTTGTATTTTAAGTAGAGGGGTTTCCATAGTGCATTATATTAGATATCATTTTTGGGATTCAACTACGTTAAGTAAGTCATTCATCTACGACCATTTCCATGAGAGGTATTCGTAAATGAATAATTTCTCATGATTTTGAATAGTCCACTTAGCACTCATTGCATCGGGTGATGCTCACAGGGGTGAATAATTAGGATTGAAACTAGTGAAATGAATCACATAGCGTCAATCATCACTTCTAGGGCTTACACCTGGTGACCAAGACTTCCCGGGAGGTCACCCATCCCGAAATTCCTCTAGTTGAAGCGCGCATAACTATGGAGTTTCCCCACAATCAAGCCCACTTAGCTTGCTACCCCATTTGCAAAACCTTAGCAAGTATTGTGCCTCATGAACCATTCAAGTAGAGCTCCCTTTACTCTTTACATTTTAGGTAGAGGGGTTTGCGCAATGTATTATATTATATATCATTTTTGGGATTCATCTGCATTAAGTGAGTCATTCATCTATGACTATTACCATGAGAGGTAGTCGTAACTGACTAATTTCTCATGATTTTGAATAGTCCACTTATCACTCATTGCATCGGGTGATTCTCACAAGGGTGACGAAGTGGGATTCAAACTAGTGAAATGAATCACATAGAATCCATCATCACTTCCAGTGCTTGAACCCGGCAACCAAAACTTCCCGGGAGGCCACCCATCGCAAAAATCCTCTGGCTTAAGCACGCTTAACTATGGAATTTTCCCCACAATCACGTCCACTTAGCTAGCTACCCCATTTTCAAAACGTTAGAAATTATTGTGCCTCATGAACCATTCAAGTAGAGGTCCCTTTACTCTTTGTATTTTAAGTAGAGGGGTTTCCACAGTGCATTATATTAGATATCATTTTTGGGATTCAACTATGTTAAGTAACTCATTCATTTATGACCATTTCCATGAGAGGTAGTCATAACTGACTAATTTCTCATGATTATTTAATAGCTCACTTAGCACTCATTACATCGAGTGATGCTCACATGAGTGACGAAGTGGGATTGAAACTAGTGGAATGAATCACATAGCGTCAATCATCACTTCTATGGCTTTCACCGAGTAACCAAGGCATCGCGATAGGTCACCCATCCTAGAACTCCTCTGGCTCAAGCGCGTTTAAATATGGAGTTTTCCCCACAATCAAACCCACTTAGCTTTCAACCCCATTTGCAAAAACTTAGCAAGTATTGTGCCTCAAGAACCATTAAAGTATATCTCCCTTTACTCTTTGTATTTTAAGTAGAGGAGTTTCCATAGTGCATTATATTAGATATCATTTTTAGGATTCAACTACGTTAAGTAAGTCATTCTTCTATCACCATTTCCATGAAAGGTAGTTGTAATTAACTAATTTCTCATGATTTGAATAGTGCACTTAGCACTGCGTTAATTAAGTCATTCATCTATGACCATTTCCATGAGAGGTAATTGTAAGTAACTAATTTCTCATGATTTTGAATAGTCCACTTAGTACTCATTGCATCGAGTGATGCTCACAGGGGTGAACAAGTGGGATTGAAGCTAGTGAAATGAATAACATAGCGTCAATCATCACTTCTGGGGCTTGCACCCGATAACCAAGACTTCCAAGGAGGACACCCATCCTATAACTCCTCTGGCTCAAGCGCGCTTAACTATGGAGTTTTACCCACAACGGAGCCCACTTAACTTGCTACCTCATTTGCAAAACCTTAGAAAGTATTATTCCTCATGATTTATTCAAGTAGAGTTCCCTTTACTCTTTTTATTTTAAGTAGAGGGGTTTCCGCAGTGCATTACATTAGATATCATTTTTTTGGATACAATTGTGCTAAGTAAGTTATTCCTCTATGACCATTTCCATGAGAAGTAGTTGTAATTGACTAATTTCTCTTGATTTTGAATAGTCTACTTACCACTCATTGCATCGGGTGATACTTGCAGGGGTGAGGAAGTGGGATTGAAACTAGTGAAAGGAATCACATAGCATCAATCATCACTTCTAGGGCTTGCACCCGGTAACCAAGACTTCCCGGGAGGAAAACCATCACAGAACTCCTCTTGCTCAAACATGCTTAAATATGGAGTTTTCCCCATAATCAAGCCCACTTAACGTGCTACCCCATTTGAAAAACCTTAGCAAGTATCGTGCCTCATGAACCATTCAAGTAGAGATCCCTTTACTCTTTTTATTTTAAGTAGGCGGGTTTCCACAGTGCATTATATTAGATAAAAAAATTTGGATTCAACTGCGTTAAGAAAGTCATTCATTTATGACCATTTCCATGAGAGGTAGTCGTAATTGACTAATTTCTCATGATTTTGTAATAGTCCACTTTGCACTCATTGCATCGGGTGATGCTCACAGGGGTGAAGAAGTGGGACTGAAACTAGTGAAATGAATCACATAGCGTCAATCATCACTTTCGAGGCTTGCACCCAGTAACCAAGACTTCCCGAGAGGTCACCCTTCTGAGAACTCCTCTGGCTCAAGCATGCTTAACTATGGATTTTTCCCCACAATCAAGCCCACTTAGCTTGCTACCCCATTTTCAAAACCTTAGCAAGTATTGTGCCTCATGAACCATTCAAGTAGAGCTACCTTTAATCTTTGTATTTTAAGAAGAAGGGTTTATGTAGTGCATTATAATAGATATCATTTTTGGGATTCAATTGCGTTAAGTAAGTCATTCATCTATGACCATTTCCATGAGAGGTAGTCATAATTGACTAATTTATCATGATTTTCTAATAGTCCACTTAGCACTCATTGCATCGGATAATGCTTAAAGGAGTGAAGAAATGGGATTGAAACTAGTGAAATGAATCACATAGCGTCAATCATCACTTCTACAGCTTGCATCCGGTAACCAAGACTTCTTGGGAGGTCACCCATCCTGGAACTCCTCTGGCTCAAGCACACTTAACTATGGAGCTTTCCCCACAATCAAGCCCACTTAGCTTGCTACCCCATTTGCAAAACCTTAGCAAGTATTGTGCCTCATGAACCATTCAAGTAGTGCACCCTTTACTCATTGTATTTTAAGTAGAGGGGTTTCTGTAATGCATTATATTAGATATCATTTTTGGGATTCAACTGCGTTAAGTAAGTCATTCGTCTATGACCATTTCCATGAGAGGTAGTCGTAACTGACTAATTTCTCATGATTTTGAATTGTCCACTTAGCACTCATTACATCGGGTGATGCTCACAGGGGTGAAGAAGTGGGATTGAAAATATTGAAATGAATCACATAGCGTCAATCATAACTTCCGGGGAAGACACCCATCCCATAACTCCTCTGGCTCAAGCGTGCTTAACTATGGAGTTTTCCCCAAAATCAAGCCCACTTAACTTGCTAAGCCATTTTCAAAACCTTAGCAAGTATTGTGCCTCATGAACCATTCAAGTAGAGCTCCCTTTACTCTTTTTATTTTAAGTAGAGGATTTTCTGCATTCCATTATATTAGATAACATTTTTGGGATTCAACTACATTAAGTTAGTAATTGATCTATGACCATTTCAATGAGAGGTAGTCGTAACTGACTAATTTCTCATGATTTTTGAATAGTCCACTTAGCACTCAATACATCGGGTGATGCTAACAGGGGTGAAGAAGTGGGTTTGAAACTAGTGAAATGAATCACATAGCGTCAATCATCACTTCTGGGGCTTGCACTCGGTAATGAAGACTTCTCGCGAGGTCACCCATCCCATAACTCCTCTGGCTCAAGCGCACTTAACTATGTATTTTTCCCCACAATCAAGCCCACTTATCTTGCTACCCCATTCATAAAAACTTAGCAAGTATTGTGCCTCATGAACCATTCAAGTAGAGCTCCATTTACTCTTTGTATTTTAAGTAGAGGGGTTTTCGTAGTGCATTATATTAGATATCATTTTTGGAATTCAACTGCGTTAAGTAAAGCATTCATCTATGACGATTTCCATGAGAGGCGGTTGTAACTGACTAATTTCTCATGATTTTTGAATAGTCCACTTAGCACTCATTGCATCGGGTGATGGTTATAGGGGTGAAGAAGTGGGATTAAAACAAGTGAAATGAATCACATAGCGTTAATCACCACTTCTGGAGCTTTCAACTAGTAACCAAGACTTCTCAGGAGGTCACCCATCCCAGAACTCCTCTGGCTCAAGCGCGCTTAACTACAGAGGTTTCCCCTCAATCAAGCCCACTTATCTTTCTACCTCATTTTCAAAATCTTAGCAAGTATTGTGCATCATGAACAATTCAACTAGATCTCCCTTTACTCTTTGTATTTTAAGTAGAGGGGTTTCCGTAATGCATTATATTAGAAAAACCTTAGAAATTATTGTGCCTCATGAACCATTCAAGTAGAGCTCCCTTTACTCTTTGTATTTTAAGTAGAGGGGTTTTTGTAGTTCATTTTATTAGATATCATTTTTGGGATTCAACTGCGTTAAGTAAGTCATTCATCTATGACCATTTCCATGAGAGGTAGTCGTAACTGACTAATTTCTCATGATTTTTGAATAGTCCACTTAGCACTCATTGCATTGGGTGATGCTCATAGGGGTGAAGAACTGGGATTGAAACTACTGAAATGAATCACATAGCGTCAATCATCACTTCCGGGGCTTGCACCCAGTAACAAAGACTTACCGGGAGGTCACCCATCCCAAAACTTCTTTGGCTCAAGGGCGCTTAACTATGGATTTTTCCCCACAATCAAGCCCACTTAGCTTTCTAACTCATATGAAAAACCTTAGCAAGTATTGTGCCTCATGAACCATTCAAGTAGAGCTCCCTTTACTCTTTGTATTTTAAGTAGAGGGGTTTCCGCAATGCATTATATTAGATATCTTTTTGGGATTCAACTGTGTTAAGTGAGTCATTCATCCATGAACATTTCCATGAGAGGTAGTCGTAACTGACTAATTTCTCATGATTTTTGAATATGCCACTTAGCACTCATTGCATCAGGTGATGCTCACAGGGGTGAAGAAGTGGGATTGAAACTAGTGAAATGAATCATATAGCACCAATCATCACTTCCGGGGCTTGCACCCGGTAACCAAGAATTCCCAGGAAGTCACCCATCCCAAAACTCCTCAGGCTCAAGCACGTTTAAATATGGAGTTTTCCCCACAATCAAGCCCACTTATCTTGCTACCCCATTTGCTAAACCTTAGCAAGTATTGTGCCTCATGAACCATTCAAGTAGAGCTTCCTTTACTCTTTGTATTTTAAGTAGAGGGGTTTCTGTAGTGCATTATATTAGATATAATTTTTGGGATTCAACTGCGTTAAGAAAGTCATTCATCTATGACCATTTCCATGAGAGGTAGTCGTAATTAACTAATTTCTCATGATTTTGAATAGTCCACTTAGCGCTCATTGCATTGAGTGATGCTCATAGGGGTGAAGAAGTGGGATTGAAACTAGTGAAATAAATCGCATAGCGTCAATCATCACTTCTGGGGCTTGTGCCCGGTAACCAAGACTCCCCGAGAGGTCACCCATCCCAGAACTCCTCTGGCTCAAGCACGCTTAACTATGGAGTTTTCCCCACAATCAATCCCACTTAGCTTGCTACCCCATTTGCAAAACGTTAGCAAGTATTGTGCCTCATGAATTGATGCAATGGGTGCTTAGTGAAGTATTAAAAAATCATGACAAATTAGCCAGTTACGACTACCTCATGGAAATCATCATAGATGAATGACTTACTTCACGCACTTGAATCCCAAAAATGATATCTAATATAATGTACTACAGAAACCCCTCTACTTAAAATACAAAGAGTAAAGGGAGCTCTACTTGAATATTTCATGAGGCACAATACTTGCTAAGGATTTGCAAATGGGGTAGCAAGCTAAGTGGGCTTGATTGTGGGGAAAACTCCATAGTTAAGCGCACTTGAGCCAAAGGAGTGCTGGGATGGGTGACCTCCCAGGAAGTCTTGGTTACCAGGTGCAAGCCTCAGAAGTGATGATTGATGCTATGTGATTCATTTCACTAGTTTCAATCCCAGTTCTTCACCCCTATGCTCACCCGATGCAATGAGGTGCTAAGTGGACTATTAAAAAATCATGAGAAATTAGTCTGTTACGACTACCTCTCATGGAAATGGTCATAGATGAATGACTTACTTAATGCAATTGAATCCCAAAAATGATATCTTTATATTCAATTGTTATTTCTACTAATTTTCACGAATAATTATATATATAAATATTTGTTGAGAAATTCTACTTTTTCGGATAACCAAATATTGTTTCTTTTTTTTATGGGTAAGTTAGGTGTATTGTTATATTTGTGTATCATTATAATAGAAATAGTATTATATTTAAGACTCTTTGTGAGTTGTCATATAGAAATTTCTTGCAGGAATTTCATTTTTAGTCTTGTGGACGTTAAAATTTTATTTCATTTCATTTCATAATGGTGCACTACATGTCCTTTCGCATGTGGAACTGTGGAGCAATCGAACAAAGATTTTACCATATCAAAATACACATGGAAAAATGTCATTTGCTTATTATCTTTTTTTTTTGTAAGCTTAGTAGGTCCTTTGTATTTTTATTTATATGAAAAAAGCAGGTTTAGTAATTACAAAAAATAGGCCTCAACCTACTCGTAGGAAACTAGGTTTGTTGGTCGTCTGAGTGCATTGAACGTCATCCAAAACATATACTTCCTTAGTCTTCTTCGAATTGTCCTGAAG
This sequence comes from Pinus albicaulis, assembly GCA_034641835.2. NCBI lineage: Eukaryota > Viridiplantae > Streptophyta > Pinopsida > Pinales > Pinaceae > Pinus > Pinus albicaulis. The sequence goes on along the minus strand of CM076578.1, from coordinate 595,179,227 downwards.
TAACTTATATCAGTGTTTGAACTTAGTAAAATTTACATAATAATAAACAAAAACTAACCGCTATCAAAACTAAAAAGGCTTTAGTTTGGCTAGTCATCATCTGAATCCACAAGAGCCGGATCTTTGACGGTCGAACCAGACATATCTACCTGATGCATGGACTGGATTTCCTTCTTAATTATTCCAAGATGCACATACTGGTGGTGCTAGTGTAGGTTCATTTCCTGAATGCTTCTGTTAATCTCTGCCAGAGTGGTAGCTGCCCTGGGATCTCCCCCAACTTCTTGTACTGATATAATTTCCTTAACAAGAAGGCACTTTAGAAACCAGTATGTTATGATAGAGTGGTGAAACAGAGAGATTCTTCCCCGGGTTTGACCCGGGTCTGTGATGATTTGGTTAAGTTATTCCTCCACAGTGTCTTCCTCTTCTTCTATTTTGGTTCTAGCATTAGTCTCCCATCATTGAATGAGAGATTTGACAAAGCAAGGTATCTCCTATGAGTAAGTCTGGAACAATGTTTCCATTACCTCTTTGCTGGATCTCCTACCTCGCTTAGCTGGCGGATTCGAAACTTTGGCCTTGCCTTTTTCTGTGGCTACCTTTTTTCCCCTATTCTTTTTCACCATAGTTGGATATCGGTCCAAAATTAATATGAGACTGAGGTAAGTGGCTAGAATCCCTGGAACAGAAACATAATGACAAGAACCCAACAAGTTAAAGAACAATTTATCAGACATGGACAGGTTAGTAATTTCTGCAGTGGGATAATGCTGGCCTTGAGGCTCATGACTGCATGTGCGACAGTTACCAACGTAGATACTGTTCCTATGACTACATGCATGATACCTACCCATAATGAGACCCTTTACATAATTAATAGAGCGAATTAAGCTCGAAGGCATAAGTCCAAGCTCCCCCTTATGACTAATTACCCCAATATCTTCCTGAGGAAGACTAACAGGCAAATTTAGCAGTAAAACAGGGAAAAACAAATGGTTATTTAACCCTTCCCTTCCCCTTCCAACATTCACATCATGCAAATTCATACAAGCGTTTTCCCACTCCCAGGTAGACGTATTTATGAGATACAAGGTTTGACAATTTTGCATTTTCGACCGAGACTAGGGATGCGCGACTGCTTCTTTACGATACCTAACCCCAACAAATTTTGTAGACCAGGACATTAAATTCAGGAAATGAACTAAACATGAATTACATTGAACTTTCATGTGGTTAAACTCCTCATAACTCAAGCTAATTCGAAATTTGACAATACAGTTACAAGCATTATTACAAACAGAGAAAATATAGTCCAGAAAGATGTAAATTTTCTGGTGCATGCAACGATACTCGGATACCCTCTTCATCGTAGTAGTGAAGGGTGAATTGGGTACATACCAACATGAAAAAGCAGGTCACCAACGTCATCTGCAAGTCCTACCTAGTTGCGCATGCTAGGAACCAGCGTTCAGAACCTCTAACTTGCAGAGAAGGAATGTTACAATAATAATCAAACATGTGGTTTTAACCTCGCTCAATAAGTCCCGACGGTTCTTTCCCCAACCTCCCTCTGACATTGCAGCTGGTTCCTCGAACTGTTTCACATGTGAAGTAATGAACGTCATAATGTTCCGTTTTGGGATGTGTCCTCTCCTGTTCCTCGGTGACTGTGTTCCACCTCCCGACGCATGCGGGAGCCACATTCCCGTCCTCCATCGCCACGTGCCCTACCACCTTCTTCATGGCTTGGTTCATCTGCAGCCAGATGACACCCCGATCGGGGGTTTCATTGGCTTATTATCAAAACAAATGTTAAATAAAGATGAAAATAATAGATCAATATTTAGCCTAACCAATTAAAAAAAAAACACCTTGTAATTATATGAGGTATATTATTATTAGTATATATAACAAAATTTTCACAAAGCTTCTCCCAATCTATGCATTGTAAAAAAACAACAAAAGCACCATCCATAGTGAATACCATGGGATGAATTTTACTAATAAAATTATAAAACATAAATGACGTGGGGGTATATGAAACGAAACTATGTGTTTATACAGCGCATGAAACACATGACTTATGGGTTAATAACAAATTGCAAATACTTCCAAAATAAGGACGAATACATCATAGATATGCCAATCTAGAATTGATACGACACACCCTGTCCAACCAAATTAGAAAAGTGATTATATAGAGTGGCCATGATCGATTCAATTGTACTAGCAATTAGAAATCCCATATTTCTGCTGGAAAATCCGATTTTGATTAACCAAACTCGAATCTAAGATCCTTGAGTTCAAATTTTATGCCACTTCTATTGGAATGCAACAAATAGATAATCAGGTCTCGTGCAAACTGGAAGAGAATAAAACTGCAAGATAACTCGTATCAAATCCTCCAATTATATAAAAACAGAAAAAAAGGAGGAAAATGCATATGTGCCATGTTATTTTGATGAAATTTTGATTTATCTACTAATTGAATATTGTTTAGCTGCAAGGATTTAATTTCTTTTGCAGGATATTGCAGAAATAATGCCACAAATGGTTATTTGAATTTCATCATTTACCCTTTGTTTGATTTTTTGTTTATTGTTGGCAAGTTCATGGAACAAAGGTGGCATCAAATCGAAGTTAGTTCAAATTTGAAAAAAATATCTACGGAAAATTTTCTCTATCTTCAACTCCTCCGAAAATGTATGAAAGGAAATTTTTTAAAAGAAGAAGAGGATCTGGATCCACACTACAGAGAGGAGGAGAGTCTGTACTTTTGCAGTCCAAGGGAGGCTCTCTGCAGAGAGGATTTTAATGTATTGCACTATTGTGATGGATTAAAATATGTTGTAGATAGTTGAGAATTCCAAATTCTGTAAAGGAAATTGTTTTACACTATTGTAAAATTATGCCCTTAAAGCGATTATGGGCTTCATAGACCGTACTTGTGAGAATGAAATTCAAGTTAATGATAAGTCTGTGTTTCAATTACACTATTGTATTGTTTTTGAAAATTTATTATTATTTTTCAATTTGGTTTTATCAGCATAATTGGTATAAATAAGTAATGTTAACACTGTTGTCAATTTTGTTTGTTTATGCTAATTATTTGTCTTTGTGAAGCCATTTCTGTGGGTTTTTGCTGGTTTAATCATAATTTTTGAAAAATTCATGGAGGCTTGTTTGCCAACTTGTCTTGAATTAACATATTTTGAGTGTGGAAAACTATTTCCCTTGCTCGATATAAATCTTACAATGAATTCATGTTAAGATTTGAATTTGGTTATATGCACTAGAGATTTTAAAAACTATTTGTTAACATCTTTTCATTTTATAATTGTTTTCATTGTTTGTAAGATATTGAACTATTTTAGTGTCTTGCAAATATCTTAAATGCAAATTCAAGCACAATATTTTCTTGAATGCAAATTCAAGCACAATATTTTCTTGTTTTAGTTAATTTTTTAGCTCTTTGTTAAGATAAGACAATTTTTATCTTGACCAAAATAGGTTACATTTACATTGTAGGATAGAACCACACATGCATCTCCATTTCTACTTTGCATAAAGTCCTGTTCTATAGAGGCAAACATTTTGATTCTTAGTGGTTGGATTGAGCCCTTATAAAATCAACCATAAAGAACTGTATTATATTGTAAAAAAAGTTAGTATATAAACTAACACTATTAATATTGACATTTTGTAACATTAATTTTAATTTTCAAAGTAGAATTAGAATTACTATTCTTCTTTTGAAATATATTGGTATTGAAATTTAATTATAAGTATTAGTATATAGTAGTGTTAAAATTAAAAGTTGTATTATTAAATACATTTATGGTAAAGCACTTAGAATAGGTAGCGAATTGTATTTAGTGTTACTAAATTATATCTTAGATAATTAAGTAGTTAAGTGATAAAATAGTTTAGTGTTACATTTGTTTAATATTGTTTCATGGATTTAATATAGGATTTATATTAGCATAATATATAGATCTAATATAACTAGTATGATATTACAGATTACATTAGATTTATAAATTAACATAACCTTATATTAACATAGACATAATTTATATTGAATTAGATTAATGAATAATATAACTTTAGTATTAGGATAACATTAATATAGTTTTATTTTAGGATTAACAAATAATAGTAACCTAGCATAATATAGGGTTGATATTAACATTAGTATTAGAAGAAGTATTAACACCTAATTATCACAGTACCATATAGGATGAACGATTAATATTAACTTAATATCATAGAGGTTAGAGTAGGTTAGGATAACTTTAAGGATGAACTAAGTTGCGGTTTAGTTGAGCCCTAGATCAACTTAAAGATCACTTTCTTGTCTGAGCTCATCAATGGGGTTGATCTAATGTCTCTTCTTTATTGACAACTAATAGTCACACCATAAGCTAGTAGAGATAGGGAAAGGGTAATTGGACCCAATTTAACCAGACCACCATTTAAAATGGAAAAGGATTTTCTTTAAGGTCCGAGTCTTCGCCAGAATGTCTATTTCATGCTTTTTGCGGAAGATTATACACTTCAGTTGAATTCCAATTACAATACCCCCTCAAATTGTCCGTCTTAGAACCAGAATCCAGTAATTCATCGTCAAATGAAATCCCACAAATTTCCCATCGAAACGCATAAAATTCAACGATTTTACACACAAAATTATCGTTTGTACATCGAATTCCCCAACATCGCAGCGTAACGCCACTTCCCCTGTTCACAATATCAAGGTTGGGTGACTTCTTTCTGATCAAATTGTCCTCGCAATAAACTAAAATTCGAATCCTCCATTCGACGGACAATTTGACAAGCACAGGGGGCAGTGGAGAGGTAAAAGGAAGTCAAAATCTTAGTCCATCCATTGACGGGATCAGGACCAAAGCGAATATTTGAGGAGTGTGGACAGATACAAAGAGGACACTGTGTCTTCACAACAATTTAATCCACGCTCACTGCACCAAATAATGTGCTCTGCAACCAACATAACCGGAACCAGGTGACCCTTTGCAACATAAATGGATCGAATTTTCAATCATGCAACAACATCATTGGATGGAAAATATATATATATATATATATATATATAAAACAAACAAAACACTAATCAAACTTTTTATTTCCCTCGACCGAGGAGGAGCCAAAGCCTATGCCCAGGCCCATATGGGCTCTGATATCATGCAAAATTTCTATAAGGAAATATATATCCTTATTAATCAAATAATGTTACAAATAAATATATGAAGTGTGTCTCAAGATAGATAAACTATCTTGGACATGCAATTACTTGGTTGAGAGAATCTCTCAACCACACACCAATCTAGGAAACATAATAGAAAGATACTTCTCTAGATAAAAAGAATCACAAGTGAGACAAATAAGAATTACTTTTTTCAACATTCATTTCAATATCAAATAAAAGCTTGAATAGTCACAGATCTTACATCAAATATGTTCTCATGCCCACCTTTTCTTCGTTGCTCCTACAACATAGGTATACTTCATTCTTGCAATTGTAGTGCCTCCATAGCCCTCAGAAATAACAATTGGGCATGAAGAAATAAAATCCTCCTAGAATTTTCCATTTTCCTCATGATGGCATGAATTCCTATGCATTGAGATCTTTGCAAAAAATGGTTAAATGCAATCGCTATCATCAGCATAGTTGTCATATGACCAAACAACATCACAAATTTGATGGGCATCTTACTCCTCTCGAATTCAATACATAACACATCCAAATACATTGAGAAAATGGTAGGAATAGCTGGCTCGATATATCCTTCACACATGACACCTGTAAAAAATTATATTCCCTCCCAATAACATGTGATAGAATTGGCACCGAGTTCCCACGACACTTCCACTACACTCTACAGTGATCTACAAGCTCTTAGAACTTACCGCAAATCTTTCAAGCAAAGAACGACTTTAGTAGGTCCAATATCTCGTGGAAGTTCACAGATCTAACGAAAATACTTCACACTAATTTCACACTAATGTATACAAGAAAATATTAAACACACAGAAAGTTTTAAAGTTTTAAGGATGGAAAATTATCTTGAACTTTAAAAATATTGACTAATCTTGCTAGTCCCTAAAACTATAAAATTTTTATTGATATATTTGTAAAATTATTCAAAATTATAATGATTTTATATATATTCTCTATAGATGATTTCGATTTTAAGGGAAAAATAAATTTATATTGTAAAATTTGGGCGAATCAGTGTTAAAAAAAAAGGAAATTGGTGATTTTTATTTTGGAAAAATCATGGAAATATTAGCCCCTAAAATTTTCCATGATTAAACATGCCTACTCTAACCAACCTATTTACACAGGATCAACATATTAAACTAGCAGCTATTTTCCCATGTCCCTAGGCCCTCCCATGAAGGGGTGAGGCGGAAAAAACTCTAATACCAATTTGAAAAACAAAGTGCACACAAAAAATTCACACTATATTACATTAATCACATATATCAATACATAAACTATTGGTTTAAGATAGAAATACTATATTAACCACACAATAAGCTAGGTGAGAAAATATCTCCACCAACACTAACAACTCACAAACCAACTTTACAAATATAAAATATAAAAATTAACTCCAAATATTATTATACCATTCTAAATGTTTACTTATAATTGGTTAAAAATTAAAATAAACATCAAAACATCTCAAACTTTTATAATATTTTTTTCCATTTAATAAATAAATATGAAACAAAATCAACAATAAAATTAAATACATACAAAATATTAACTAAAATAATCTAAACTTTATAAACTTTGTAAATTTATAATTATCAAATATAACACCCTAAATAAATTATTAATCTATCTAACTCAATTCCAATCTAAGCATTTAAATCAATGGCGGCCTGCCAAACTTATCAAATATAACACCTTAAATAAACTGTTAATCTAGCTAACTCAATTCCGACCTAAGCCTTTAAATCAATGGCAGCCTTCCAAACTCCATGCTTTTATTCATTCATTTACATATATTGCAACTATAGCATCCTAAATAAATTATTAATCTAGCTTGACTCAATTCCAGTCTAGCCTTTAAATCAATGGAAGCATGCCCAGATAGTGTTTCACTCTCATGGAAGCTCTATGATTTTATTCATTCACTTATACATATACATATTACAGCTCCAAGCGATTGGAACTAATGCATTGGGTATAGTGCCATGTTAACTAATCCCATGGATGTAATTATAAACTGGCAGCCTGCCGAGATAATGTTTCAATGTCCTAGTGGCTCTGTGCTTTACACATATTACAACTCCATGTTATGGGAACGAATGCCATGGATGCAATTAACTAATACCATGAGTGTAATTATAAATTGAACCTTAGGCCTAATGTCATTTACAAGACGAATGATAAATGAAAAAAAATAAAAAAGGCTAGCTAAAATAGCGAAACGAAACCCAACTCTGGAGCTGTTATTTTAGCTAAACGAAACCCAACTCTGGAGCTGTTTATTTATGGAAGGAAAATTTCGAAGGCATGTGAACAATGATGCAGTTATTATTATTTGTGGTCAAGGACTGTCATGTAAAATTTGACAAATAAAAAAATTGTAGAAATTTGACAAGGTAATAATATATGGATATTATAAATAATTATTTTTTTTAAAAATATTTTTAATAAAAAAATATTTAAAATTATTATTTTGAAATAATATACATTATTTTTAAAAATATAAATATAATATATAAAAGAAAAAACTATAAAAAACACGTTTACAGAAAAATCAATTCAACACGTTTACAGAAAAATCAATTCCTAAAAATTTTGCTAAGCCTTTAATCGCACCATGTTATCCCCAGTAAGAGAGAACCATTTGTTAATGAAAATGGAAGAGACTTGGCTATAATTGTGTCTGTAATATGTGGACAAAAACGAATTCAACAATTAGATAATTCAGATAGTAATAGGTAATAGGGAAATGAAAAATAGAAATAAAAATGGAGACTCTGTTGTATCTTAGTTGTTTATGATAACTATGTCAACGAGATTGAAAAGGAAAAAGTTATAATAAAAATAGTTATCAACGAGATTGAGAAACAAAAAAAATTATAATAGAATTTGATTTTAAGAATTAAAAAATAAATATAGATAAATATCTTTTAGAATAATCACATTTAGAACCAAGTATAATGACATTTAGAACCAAATATAATGAGATAGTTTTATTATTAATAATAATAAATATTGTAATATATTTTCATGAAGTAATAGAATTTAATTTAAAAAACACAATCCAATCAATTTAACATTAACTTAACTTCCCTAACAGAGTAACGATAACAGGAATGGCTCAGCGGACAAAATGCATGGCAACCATTTTGTCACGTTAGGTTGGAGTTAAAACTTGTAGCCTAAATACACACGTCTGGTTTATAAAGCTTATTGTTTAGTTTATTTAAAACGCGAAATGCGGAAGTGTTAGGTGATCCAAGCAAAGCTAGAAATTATAATGTAATATGTTTTTAATAGATATTTGAAAAAGATATTTCTTTAATTTATTGAGTTTGCAAATGGAAAACGCTAAACTTAGATTGTTGTTATTATGAGGATAAGTTTGAGAATATAATCTTAGGCCTCATATCCTAATATCTAAGGAGTAGTTGAAACCATCTCATTAGTGTGAAAGCCTATATAATTAAAGCTCATTTGACTCAATAGTTAGTGTTTGTATAAGTGTGTGTACATTCTCCAGGTTCTCACCTGGAGAGCCATTTAGTTTATAGTCAAAATATTTAGTTTTTGACATGGTATCGAAGCTTCAGGTCAAAGCTAAATGGATATGTGTTGCATCTGCGATTTGATTTGAGGGCGTGAGGATACGTGGAGGTTGTTTGTTGTTGCATGAATGAGAGTTGAAAATTCCGCTATGAATTTTGAGTTCATCGGTGCCAGGCGGCGAGGTCCAAGGATTAGCCATCTGGCTGTTGAGTGGTGAATTTCACAAGATGAAGTGCAATCACACTGAAGCCATGATGAAGTTTTTTTTGGCTAGCTGTCTTTTGAAATGAGAGAGCGTCAAGACATCGTTGAGGCACTGGTGATTGAGCTGAGCAGAGAAGTGACTGTGAGTGTGCCAATCAAACTAAGATCGCACTGTTGTCTCCACTAGATTGATTTGCAGGGAAAGGTCTGTTCTGCGTTTGTTGCATGAAAGCTGCGATTGTTTGGCATCGATGATTCCATGGTGGAAAAACCTGTCTCTTTAACAGAATTTCCATATGGTCCAACGTAGTTCCGTTGCACGGTTGGGGTGCCGACACTTGCGTTGCTACTACACGATCGGGGTGTGGAGTCGGATCACATCGGATCTTCTCACTTCATGGATCAGATCTTCTTACCTGTCTGCATGGTAGAAGGAACCTCGAGAATCACGTGTAGAAGGAACCTGCGTGGGTCAAGCTCGGTACCGGTAACTTCATTAGTAGTTTCCTGATTGAGCAACGATCATTTTGAGATGGAAATGTGAATCTGTCCACACAATTTCAAATTAAGGAGGTCGCCAATAGGCTCAATGCTTAACATGAATATGTTTTTTTAACCAACATCCACAGTATAGTGAGCCTGCTGTGTAAGGCTATTGGTGCAACGTGAAAGTGTTAGATCTCTACGAATTGGGTTGAGAATTCTCTCTCAGTACTTGGCTCCTTGTTCTGAATTTTGTTTCCAAAGTCTGAGTTCGAACTTCAGTTTTGTGAAAGAGTGCTCTTACTTTACTTTCCAAAGCCTGAGTTCAACTTGAGTTTTCTAATGGAGCTGGAGTGAGAGTTAATCTGCCATGGTTGACAATTGGAGTTACTCAGGCATAGCGCGATACGCTGTGGCACGCTACCATCCTACTCCCAACTGCCAGAGTGATGCAAAGAGTTGGAGCTTTAATTTGGCTATGGCTACTGTTTCAACTGCCGAAGCGCTGCCATACTGCTCTCTGCTGAATGCTACCATTCTGGATAAGATCAACATATGTTTATTTCAGATATTGAATTTCAGCATCTTTGATCTTGATCTTGTAGCATTTGAAGGAAGCTGATTCCAGGCCTCTGAGATTGTATAGTAATTACATAGATTAACAATGAATTAGATATATAGATCCACAAAGAAATGGCCTTGAAAGCTCCAGACCCTTAACAATGAATTAGATATATCTGTTAGCTGCTGAGATATTAAAGAAGGAGAAGGAGTGGTCTGCGTGTAGAAAAGGAAAGAAACAGTGGAAGCTACAGATTAAATGTTGATGCAACCAGCATGGATTGTTGAAAGTGTTGAGGTAGTACCAGACCATACAACGAGGTGCAGTTTGGCCAGTGCATCAGTTATTTGCTTTAGATTTTGTTGCATGGCATAGAAGCTACAGTCTACAAGGTGTTGAGAATGCAGCAAGATGATGGAGCTTAGTGAAATGAAGTCGCCTTCACTAAGTGGGCCCGCAGGCAAATTCTGGCGCAAAATCTATTTTTAGACTATGTCTATTTTTAGACATATGGAGCATGGTTCGGGGATTCGAGTTTGAGATTCTTGAAGTATGTGTCATGTTGGTAAAATAGATGAGACTCTATTTTTGAGGTCAAAGAGGTCGAAGTCTATTTTTAGACTGCCTCTCCTTAAAACAGGGAAGTCAAATATTATTTACCCTTAATAATATTTAGACTATAAACAGTAGTTTACTCTCTTGGAGCACTTCAGTTCGAGCTGCAGAGGTGGCTCATGCATCTGACAGAGGAATCACATGGTTCCCAAGGGTTTGATGGCATCATGCATGGTTGACTTCAGTTGGACTTCAGTGGCAGAAGTTTGGAGGAGTTAATGAGACAGATAGTGGAGTTGTGTTATGTTTATTTTAGTTGAACTGGTTGAGATTAGTTTAACTAGCTAATCAATTAGTTATGAGTGAAGTGAATTAAATATTATTTAATTCATTAATTAGTAACTCATTATTCAACTCAAGAACACATCAGTTCACTACAGTGTATGATCAGTTCAGTGGAGACCAGTGAAAGAGGTAGATGAAAGGGTGGAGTTAGCTATCAGTTGTGACTATACTGTTGCTATTTGCAACACACAAATAGGAGGAGTAAGCCCATGAGGATTGCGCAGTTCAGGCTGGTGGTTTATCTATATAAAGAGGCCATCCCATAGCATTGAAACACGCAATAGAGGCAAGGCAATTGGCGGTGAGTTTTGAACCAGTAACCTGTTCAAAACTGAGCTAGATTGTGAGTAACTTTATGAGAAAGTACTAAGTACTTGTGAGGAGTATTGTACTGATTTTGTTACTTGATTTCTCCATTATAATATACACAATAGCTGCGGGGTTTTCAGCTATAGGCTTTCCCCATACATACTGTGTTAATGTGTATGATGATTTGATGTGTTATCACTTGATTTTATTTCCGCATGTGTGATGATCTGAGTTGGTTGAGTGGAAGAGATTATGTGTTGTGTATGAAGTTCAAATAGTATGTGACCAGGATAGTCTCGATGGATAATTAATCATTATTCAGCAAATTTCTACATGGTATCGGAGCTATTGAAGCAGAGATTGATCATCACAGTGATTACAAACTTATTTCGGTAGACAGAGTTTGCATGCGGGCCAAGTAGCCTCCGGATTCATCTTTCTTCGGAAAGTGAAAGGTCTGGTAAATGCCCCTTGCAGTCAATCTCTGTGCTAGAAATAATTTGTTCTCACAGATCTAGAGCAGTTGAGCTTTGAGGTGGAATTCAAATTTTGCAGCAGTTTTGTTTTCTTGGTGCCGGTGTTGAAAATGTCTTTCAACGGTTTGCAACTCGAATATGCTCTTGAAGGCAGTTCGAATTATGTTGCATGGAAGGATCGCATGGAGGCAGTATTAGAAGATAATGGTCTGAAGGAGTTCATAGATACGGATGTCCAAAAGCCCACTGATCCTGCTGAAGTTGAAGCATGGAAAAAGAAGATGGCGAAGTGTCAAAGGATCCTGTTGGAGGGCGTCAAGGATCATATTGTATCCAGCCTGCATGGAAAGGCTACTCCATATTTAATGTGGAAAGCTTTGACGGATCTATTCCAGAGTAAGAGTGACCAAAGGAAGCTGGCGCTCAAAGATAAGCTCAAGAACATCAAGATGGAGAAGGGCGACAGTATCGCCAAATACCTCACGAAGTTCACTCAGTGCAGAGATGAGCTGGGAAGTGTGGGGGTGACCGTCGAAGATGAGGACATGGTCGACCTGGCTCTCCTTGGTCTTCCGAAGGCTTGGCACTCATATCAAGATAGTGTCAATGGTCGGGAGAAGCTGCCGGGATGGGAGCGCCTTTGGGCGGATCTCATGCAGGAGGAGATAAGGAGGACTACTCGAGATGGATCTTCATCAAAGGGAGCTGATGAAGAAAACTGCACTTTGGTGGCCAAAGCAAAGAAAGGGAAGGGTAAGAAAACCTCTCATTCTGGTGCAAAGGGCAAGAAGCAGGATATGGAAAAAGTGAAGTGCTTTCACTACCATGATCACGGACATTATGCTACCAATTGTCTAAAGAAGAAGAAGAACAAGCAAGTGGGAAGATCTGCAGATGGAGAAGCGTTGGCTTCACAGTTCGAGCTTGACTTTTCACTGATTGCATGCTTGGTTTCAAGTGTGTTGGGATCGGTATGGTTCTTGGACAGCGGTGCGTCATTTCATATGACGGGAGATCGGGAGTTGTTCTCAGATCTGGAGGACAAAGATTTGGGTGTGCACATCGAGATGGGCGATGATGGTAGATACAGTGCAACTGGTATCGGTACCATATCCTTTCAGAGGGAGTCCGGTAAACCCTTTGTATTGAGGGATGTCATGCATGTACCTGGATTGAAGAAGAACTTGATCTCTGTGGCGATGTTGGAGGATAAGGGGTATGATGTGGTCTTCAACGAAGGAAAAGCCTTCCTGCGCAGTAAGACTACTGGAGAGACCCGGAAGATAGGGGTTCGAACCAAGAACCTTTATCAGTTGCAGGTAGATGGCTGCGCAGCTATGGCATGCAAGGCGGGAGAAGTGGTGAGCCGGGATGATGAGGGCGAACTGTGGCACATGAGATTGGGCCACCTTCACCATGGAGCTTTGAAGATTCTGCAGCAGATTTCTACTGGACTTCCTAAGGGCACTCTTGCGCAGTCAGATCAGTGCAAGGGGTGTAATTTAGGGAAGTATGTGAAAGCCACCTTTCACGAGAAGGATAGTCGCGCCACAACGATCCTTGAGAGAGTTCACACAGACGTGTGTGGTCCTTTCTCAGTTGCTTTGACAACAAAGCACAAGTATTATGTGATCTTTGTTGATGATTTCTCTCGAAAGTGCTGGATCTTCTTCATGCAGAAGAAGAGCGATACATTCGCGAAGTTCTGTGAGTTTAAAGCACTGGTCGAGAAGGAGTCGGGGAAGAAGGTGATCGCTCTAAGGAGTGATAACGGTGGTGAATTCATCTCGGCTGAATTCAAGGAGTTCTGCAGCGCAGAAGGGATTCGGAGAGAGCTCATCGCACCCCATAACCCACAGCAGAACGGGGTGGATGAGCGGAAGAACAGAACGATCGTGGGTGCTGCACGGGCGATGTTGCATGATCAGGGCCTACCCCTTCACTTGTGGGGTGAGGCATGCAATACAGCAGTGTATGTGTAGAACCGTTGTCCTCACAAGGTTCTTGGCATGAGTACACCGGAGGAGGCTTATTCTGGCAAGAGGCCTGATATTTCCCATTTGCGGATTTTTGGTTCTCCTGTCTACATGCATGTGACGAAAGATGCGAGAAGGAAGCTGGATCCAACTGCTGAGGTTGGAATATTTGTGGGGTACACTGATACACCTCACAACTACCGGGTGTATTTGTCAGACAGTCGCAAGACTGTTGTGCGACGAGATATAAAATTTCAGGAGGAGAAAGCCATGCAGTGTTCGCTGGAGAGGGAGCTACACTTGCATGCAGATGAGGAGCTGTTAGTTCCTAAGGAGGAGCTTCCGGATGTGGATCAGCCACAAGAGGAGGTTCAGGAGGTGGAAGAAACCACCCAGGCAGCGCCAACCATCAGAGGGCGCATGCGCACTACAGAAGCTGAGCGACCGGCTCGGGATGCAGAGAAGGTTGTAGGACCACCTACAGCACAGCGCAGACAGAGACAGTCACCGGATCGGTACACTGGATACATGGCTCTTGTGAGTCAATGTGTTGTGACGGAGCCATCCTCTTTTGAGGAAGCCGTGGAGGAACCCGCATGTGTTGATGCCATGATCGAAGAATATGATTCGATCATCAGGAACAGTGCATGGGAGATTGTCCCAAGACCAGTTGGGAAATCAGTTGTAGGTTCGCGATGGATCTACAAGGTGAAGCAGGCGGCTGACGGGAGTGTGGAGGAGTACAAGGCGAGATTTGTCGCCCGTGGCTTCTCACAGATCGAGGGGATTGACTATGAGGAGACTTTTGCACCTGTCGCAAGGTACTCTTCCATACGGACGATCCTTGCTCTCTCAGCGCAGATGGGGTGGCACATTCATCAGATGGATGTGAAGACCGCGTTCCTCAATGGAGTTATTGAGGAGGAGGTGTACATAGAGCAGCCTGAAGGTTTTGAGATCTTCAGCAGTGAGTCGCATGTGTGCCGACTCAAGAGAGCACTGTACGGGTTGAAGCAAGCACCTTGTGCTTGGTACACTCGGATAGACAGCTACTTCACCGGGCTTGGATTCTCCAAGAGTGAGGCAGATCCAAACCTGTACCAGATTGTGGTGGAGGGAAAGCTGTTGATCATCGTACTGTATGTAGATGATCTGATTTTGACTGGCGATGAGCAGTTGATACTTTCATGCAAGGAGGATCTTGCACGAGAGTTTGAGATGAAGGATTTGGGCATCCTTCATTATTTCCTGGGATTGGAGATTTGGCAGCGCAGCGGAGGACTGTTTGTTTCTCAGGGCAAGTATGCCTGGGAGATTCTGGAGAGGTTCAACATGCAAGGCTGCAAGCCTGTTGACACTCCTCTTCCTGGTGGTTGGATGAAGGAGGATGCTACTTCAGCGGAGGTAGTGGATGCCACTGTCTATCGACAGTTGGTGGGGTCGCTTATGTATCTGGTCAATACACGACCCGATATATGCTATGCAGTTAACCAGCTTTCGCAAGCTATGGTTAAGCCTACAAAGCTCTTTTGGAAGGCGGGCAAGCATGTATTGCGCTATATCAGAGGCACATCGGGATATGGTCTATGGTACAGACAGGAGGATGGAGTGAAACTTTCTGGTTTCACTGATGCAGATTGGGCAGGGAGCCCAACAGACCGGAAGAGCACTTCTGGGGGAGTTTTCAGCATTGGGTCGACAGCAGTTTCCTGGTACAGCAGGAAGCAGAGATCCGTGGCACTCAGTTCAGCAGAGGCCGAGTACATGGCAGCAAGCTTGGCTGCATGTGAGGCTATTTGGATGAGGAAGATCCTCGCAGGTTTGTTCAAGTTGCATTTGGAGCCTACAGTGATCTACTGTGATAACCAGAGTTGCATTAAAATCTCGGCTAATCCAGTATTTCATGATAGGTCCAAACACATCGACATTAGGTACCATCATATCAGAGATTGTGTTCAGCGGAGAATCATGATGCTTTCATATGTTCCCACGGAGGATCAGGATGCCGACATCCTGACGAAGGCGCTCACCAGGAGCAAGTTCGAATTCCACAGAGGCAGGATGGGGGTTGCAGATAATCCATATCTTGCTGAGAGGGAGTGTTGAAAATGCAGCAAGATGATGGAGCTTAGTGAAATGAAGTCGCCTTCACTAAGTGGGCCCGCAGGCAAATTCTGGCGCAAAGTCTATTTTTAGACTATGTCTATTTTTAGACATATGGAGCATGGTTCGGGGATTCCAGTTTGAGATTCTTGGAGCATTGGTCATGTTGGTAAAATATATGAGACTCTATTTTTTAGGTCGAAGAGGTCGAAGTCTATTTTTAGACTGCCTCTCCTAAAAATAGGGAAGTCAAATATTATTTAGACTATAAACTTCAGTTTACTCTCTTGGAGCACTTCAGTTCGAGCCTTGGAAGTGGCTCATGCATCTGACAGAGGAATTACGCTATTCCCAAGGGTTTGATGGGCACATGCATGGTTGACTTCAGTTAGGACTTCAGTGGCAGAAGTTTGGTGGAGTTAATGAGACAGCTAGTGGAGTTGTGTTCGGTTTAATTTAGTTGAACTGGTTGAGATTAGTTTAACTAGCTAATCAACTAGTTATGAGTGGAGTGAATTAAATATTATTTAATTCATTAATTAGTAACTCATTATTCAATTCAAGAACACATCAGTTCACTACAGTGCATGATCAGTTCAGTGGAGACCAGTGAAAGAGGTAGATGAAAGGGTGGAGCTAGCTATCAGTGGCGACATCAGTTGTGCATGATATTTGCACCACACCTGGAGGATTTTTCCATGACAGTTGCGCAGTCAAGCCAAGGAGATTCGAACGTTGGATCTCTATATAGACAGGCCTGGATTGCGCAATAGAGGCAAGGCAATTGGCGGTGAGTTTTGAACCAGTAACCTGTTCAAAACTGAGCTAGATTGTGGGTAACTGTATGAGAAAGTACTGAGTACTTGTGAGGAGTATTGTACTGATTTTGTTACTTGATTTCTCCATTATAATATACACAATAGCTGCAGGGTTTTCAGCTATAATATTTCCCCATACATACTGTGTTAATGTGTATGATGATTTGATGTGTTATCGCTTGATTTTATTTCCGCATGTGTGATGATCTGAGTTGAGTGGAAGAGATTATGTGTTGCATATAAATTCGAATTGTATGTGATCAGGATAGTCTCGGTGAATAACTAATCATTATTCAACAAATTTCTACACAAGGTTCCACATTTGAAGAGCTGCCAAAGGGAGAAGTTTCTCGCCTGCATGGTAACGAGGTTGTTGGAGCTCGTTAGAGGACCGAGTGCAGTCGAAAAGAAATCTGGAAGAAAGACAAAGCTGAAATTTTCCAATATCACTGCACTTTTAGACATATTTGACCCTGATGATATTTTCTTCATTAGACTTAGTGGTTTTATTAATGACCACGATTATCAAGAGATACTATATGTTCTGTAACAGCGTGAGATTGAAGGCTCATGAGTTGTTCCTCGAGAAGGATGTAAAGAGGAACATATGGTTGAAGATCAAGAAGACCCAGTAGTCGTTCTTGAGGAAGGAAGTAAAGAGGAACATATTGTTGAAGATCAACTAGACCAGCCACATGAAGCTGATTGCAAATATTTGGCAGAAGAAGACAAAGCTGGAGAGAATTTAAATTATGATGATCTCACAAATATTTCTGTGTGTGAAGATTTTTGCAACAACAAGAAGGAAAAAGAAATGAAGTTTGTTGAAGCATGGCTTGAAACACCATGTCATTATGAAGCCAACACAGAAGTTGCATCCATAAACGTTGAAGACAACATCGCTGAAATTTACATGCGTGACACCATAAATAGTGAGAAAAAACATTCTCCTATCCAACCTACCATAATTTTGAGAAGGGCGAGAATAAAAATTCAAGCTTTCCATCACTCGGGAAGAAATGAGGGGAAGATACATCACTACCTCATGGCGAGGAAAGTGAAGATGAAGCCTCGACTCGGAATGAACAAGTATGGAGTCACAAGCATAAAGACCAAAATGAAAACCTCTGTTACCAAGTTTTTCATGTTTTTTATTGTAAGCCTAGCTGAGACTAGACTAGTAGATGAAACCTTGACTTCGAATGAATAAGTATAGAGTCACAAGCATAAAGACCAAAATGAAAACCTATGTTACCAAGTTTTTCATGTTTTTTATTGTAATCCTAGCTGAGACTAGACCAACAGATGTATGTTATTGTTCAGTACTCTTTCTCCATTAAGGGAGACTATTGGAAGTAATGGAGAATGCTAAACTTAGATTGTTTTATGATGAGGATAGGTTTGAGAATCTAATATTAGACCTCATATCCTAATATCTAGAGAGTGGTTGAAACCATCCCATTAGTGTGAAAACCTATATAATTAAGACTCATCTAACTCAATAATCAGTACTTTATGAAAGTGTGAATAAGTGTATGTATACTCTCCAAATTTTCACCTCAAAAACTATTTAGTTTATAGTCAATATATTTATTTTTTAACATTTTTTATTTTTTATTAAATAATTATATATATTTAAAATTTGTATGTTCAAATTTTTATAATTAAAACTTATTTTATCAACCAAAATTTTAAACCTCTCATATTTTGGATTTACACTTCTTTTATTAACAAGGATACATAATATCGATGACCACTAGATCCAAATTAAATAATATAAGAATTCAGAATCGATATTATGTATCCTTGTTAATAAATGAAGACTTTAAATAAATAATAAAAGCCATTGATTTTGGTTCAGCCATTGGATTAACAATATCTGTCTTTCTCCCGGTTCAGTTTCTCCTTCAATGAAGACCATATCTTATATTATTTCTTATTTCTAAGTATTGCCAATGCAATAACTAATTACAACACATTGATATTTCTACTTTTATTGCTCTCCTCGTTATTTTAATTTTTAATTTGTCTCTATTTCAAAATTTATTTATGTTATTATTTTCATTTTTCATTTTTATCTATTTCAAAATTAAATTAATTATTATTATTATTATTTTTAATCTAAATAAAACTATTTTTTATTAGTGTAACATAATGTATATGGAGGCACAAGCCTCTATAGATCTAGCCTAATTCAAAGACATAAATCGTAACAAGTAGCAAAAATGGGACTGCCCGTGTAAGGGAAACTAGTCTAATAAGAGTTTGTTTCGCTGCCTTGTGAGAGGAAACCAATGTTGTACAAATAAAACTAATAATTGTTTGCATATTGTGCCATACATTGATACCATAAATTAAAAAAACCTTGTGACCAAGGACCTTGAGACCAAAAACGATAAAACAGAAATAAGGTGTCATGAGGAGTAGGAGGAGTCTCTTCTATAATGAGACACCTGTAATCGTCGATGTAATTGGCTTGCATGTCTTGGGTGGCGTCTTCTGCATGCTGGGGCTCCTTGGTCTCACTAGCTTTGCCCGGAGTTTGTTTGCCATGCTTCCAATCATCCCTGCTGCTACCAGAGCTGCTGCTGCTGTCAAAGCGCTTACTATGGCAACCAGAACCAGAGTCACCCTTAACATCTCCAGAGGAGGCATTACAGCGGGAGAGTTTTTGCATTTTGGGTGGGCAGAAGCCAGTAACCTTGGTGGACTCCTCCTTGAAGGATACGGTAATGGTGGCTATGACACGGAGGCGGTCTATGGAGTAGTGGAAGTGGAATTGAGCCGAGTGGGTGGATTGTGGAGAGGCTATGGAGTGCAGATGGGGCAGAGGCGGTGGATTGGTCGCGGCATAAGAGGGTTGAGAAAAAGAACGTGACTGACCAGCAAAGCGTCCAAGCCCACTGTGGGTAGCAAGATAACGGCCATGGAAGTGCTCTAGGGAGAAAGGCGAAGTGTCAGAATGGGAGGAGGGAGACGAGCGAGAAGCTCGCCCTTTGTTGCTGCCATGCCTGCTGTGCTGGAGACGAGGCATGGTGGCGCAATGAGGGTGGTGGCGCCACAGGGTCGAAGGCACAGTGGTGTGGGTGAAGCAATTCACAGGGGAGAAATTCAATTGACAAAGAATGCTCTGCGAAAAGTGGTGTCCAGGGAGAATCTCTATACAACAGAGAAGGCTACAGCGTCTCCCTGTTGGCGTGCGGGAGCTCGGCTCCACGACTCCAGGGGGACAGTAGCTTCCCAAAGGTTGAGGCAAGGGAAGCAAGCTACCAAACAGACGAGAAGCATAAATAGACAGAGGAGGAAGATGGTTCTGAGCCTCCATTTTGAAGGGATGGCAGCAACCTCGACTTCTGCACAGAATTGAATGATAAGTGTGAGAACGGCTAGAACAATTTAATGCTTGCCGTTGGGGCCTGTGGGTGGCCATATAGCTATGCCACTTACCAACCCAAAAGTCTGCCTCCATAGTACCAGCATTAAACACCCCATCCGGAAATTATTATTAAAATATTATAATAATTTCATTAAAAAAAATAATATTTGGTATAGTTAAAAAATAATTTCTTATTGAAAGAATAAACGTATTTACATAGTAGCTAGATATTGTAATTGTTAATTTGTTCCAATTATAACAACGTACCTTTTCCATGACCTCAAGCGGAAATTGCTATTAACCCTTCTTATCTGGCCTAAATTGTTTATGCATTTCGTTGGCACTGTCACCAGTAAAAGAATTGGTTATTTTGAGGGGTCTTGTACTTGTCTTCAAAGTAGGAGGGATATTCTTTATTATTTATAAATAAAGTTACTCTTGATGTCTTCAAAGTAGGGGATAGTCTTTACAGTTCATAAATAAAGTTACTCATACGCCAATAAACTTACCTCTGGATTTGAAGAAGATTGGCATGTGAGGTCTATGGGACACATAGGGTGTAACACCGCTGGTCATGGTAATGTATATATATTTTTATTTACTGTAAGAATGGGTATTTTGGTTCGGCAAGAATTGGTAAAAGAATTTAAAAAGAAATGTGGTTATTAATATGATTTATTTTTATAAAATAAATTATTATAATTAGGAAAACAGAGACTCTTGTTAAAAAGAATAGAAAATCTTAGTTTAGAGACAGTTAGATAGTTTAACCGTTAAGGAAAAGATCTCAATGGGAAAGGCCATGAGTGAAGGAAATGAATAAATATTGTGAAAATAATTTGAATTAAAAACAACACTTTGTCAACAGAAGCAATAGTAATAGTATTATTAAAGGGTTTTTCAGAGTTAGTTTGATTAGTGCAAATTTATTCAAAGAATTCTATACTGGACTAGGCTCTGAGGTCCCAGAACAATTACTGCCTATTCTAAATTGGACTGGAGGTCCTGAGATCCCAGAACAATCACTGCCTAGGTCTGAGAACAATCACTGCAATTGCCTTAACTGCGCTGGAAAACTAAGGGCTTGGGGAGTTCTCGACCTGATTTCCAGGCTCATTGGTTGGGTGGACTGAGGAATTTCTTCTTGGTTTCCTTCTTGACCATAGCTAATTTAGTTGATGAGTATTATTTTTGTATTTAAGTGTTCCATTTATGTCTGTATATATATATACATGTTGTATTGAAAGAAAGAAGGTTGATTTGATAATTACAATGCTAGGCAACTCCCTTTTATAAAAGTTCGTTCAACATTATGAGAATCTGTAAAGATAGGAAAGGAACAAATTGGACGAGTTTGGTATAGGTTTTCTTCCATAAACAAAAGAATGTTTTCCTTTTTTGCGCTATCTGTGGTTCTTGCATGTTACACGAAATTAGAGATTTAGCAAATTGATAAAATTCATAGTGTGTGAGAACGACCGAGATTCTCAGGAAATTAGAAGGTAGAGGTTAGTTCCCTCCGCGGATTGGAAACCATCAAGGAAGCAGTTCCCTCAACTCAGAGAATCTTTTTAGAAGAAAGTCTTAACACTGGAATAAAATTCACTGAAATAAACCAGGGCTCACAAGAGGACTCCTGAGGAGAAAAATTATAGACAATTAAACATTCCATGATAAAAAAAAACCAACCACAAGTCTCTCAGGATCTAAAATGCCCTTCTAATGCAAATGTGGCAACTAATTATTATGCCCAGAAAACCCTTAATATTCAACTCCAAAGAGGGAAAGAATTCATGAACTTGAAAGAGTAGAAAGATGGGTTAGAACATTACACACTCCTTCAACTCTCAAAACCAAGAGTGAAGACCCAAGTCGTGCTATACACACCTGGAGGACAAAGGAAAGAATGGAAAATTAAGTAGGAGGTTCTGACCTGTGTCAACCCTTGCTCAAAGCTTCAAGCAAATAATACAATGTAGAACAAACTCTACACTCAATATATCATACCTGAATGTTGTAGGAGACGATTGAAATATGGAGGCCGAGACCTGGTGAGCAACAAAACGTTATTTCTGACCGAGGGCACAAAAGTATATTTTGCATATATTTAACTAAATACCTTGAAGGAGGAGTTGTCGTGTGCCGGGAAGCACTGTCCAGAAGGTTACGAAGATCCAAGGCACCTAGGTTTCACCATAAGAGCTGATTAAAAAAAAATGCAATAGTTGAATAGCGAAATTAAGATACGGGTGAGGTCAAATCTTATAAAGTTCAACGAGCCAAACCGAGGAACTTGAACCTAGGGTTTGAGAAGAGGCAGAGAAGCTCTGGTGGCATGATGGAATGACAATACCGAGGGGCGATTGGGATACATACCGGTACCATTAACCAAACAAAAAAGTCACCACCATCTATTGCGAACCCTAAGATCTGACGATGGAGATGCTTTCAGATGTAATCCATTATGATATCCGTATCCGACTAGTGACACGTCCACCAGGTTTTGGAGAGTTCTCGGGTGACGTATTCATTATGTCAAACATACCATACATGATATAAAGTTTATACCTTGGGTTATGGTAAACAATCTGGCAATACCCCGAAGTGCGTCCATCAACTAATTGCTATATGCATATGAACTTATCGTGGTAAATATTATGTTGTCACCATACAACTTAAGTAAAAGAAAACCTTGTACTGCTAATAAATAGACAATATATATATATATATATATATATATATTTATTTTAACTATAGTTCCTTGGTGTGGCTTTGTTTTTCTGATTTTTGAGGGTAGATACATGCTACATAGGGCCATTGCGATAGTTTAGTTTTGTTTGAAGTTTTTTTGACAAATGTTTGTAACTAATTTCTGTTGAATTAACGAAAACTAATAAATTTGTAATTTTTCTCGTATTAAGAGAGAAAATGGATGAAAATCACTTTATCTTAGATTATTTAACATATATTTAATTTTCTAAATTAGTTAAATAATGGTGATCTTGGAATTTTTCTCTTAGTGCTTTTTAATTATATAGATAAAACTCTAGAGAGATTCAAATAATCCCTTATCTTCTTAAAGTAAATTCAACCTCAATAAATAAATAAATAAATAAATAAATAAATAAATAAATAAATATATATATATATATATATATATATATATATATATATATATATATATATATATTTCAATATATAAAATTATCCTTTTAGTAATTATTATATTGTTTACAATATATTTAAATAAAAAAATTGTCTCATTGAATATATATATAGATAGATAGATATATATATATATATATATATATATATAATTCTTCGTGTAATAATTATTTTATTGCTTACAAAATATTTAAATAAAAAACTTTGAGTGGTGGTGGTGGTGAACTTCTCCGTGTAATAATTTACATGGGATTTACAACATATTTAAATAAAAAACTTTGTGTGATGATGATGGATTTCTAGAAGATAAGGGATTAGTAGGATCTCTTAAGGGTTGTATATTTGTGCATTACAATATCAACATAATTTTGTTAAATTAGAAGGTTACAAAGTTGGTAAAGTGACAATCCTTTTGAAAATTAGATATGTTAGAAATAGAAAATTCTTTTCTTCAACTTTAGCAGTGCTATAAAAATGACAAATTCTTTCATCTCATGAAATTTTAAAAATAATGTAGTTTTCAAATTTGTTTTGGAAATTATGAGAATTTGTTTTCATTTTAAGCAATGTTCATTTTTATTTTATATTAATAAAAACAAAGAAATACTTTGAATCTAGAATGATTACTTATAATATTTTAATTTTATTTTTCCATTTATATTTGTGTGAGGCCATTGTCTCTCCTTAAATTTAGATGTAATAATATTGCCTCCCTCGGTTCCTTAAACTCAACTAACACCGCAGATATCACTCGTATCAATCATGATTCCTGTAAGCTCATGGACTTTGATATACCACCAGCTGAGCACAATTCTTAAATTATTGGTAACACTACCCATATAAATGTGGATAGCTGCATATATAATGATGGTTCTTTTTTCAATTCCGAAATAACTAATCCAAAACTAAACTAAATTCATTTTCTCGTGGCCCATCAATCTCCTATCGAGCGCACAAACATTAATAATAAATATATGAATATTTTTCTCGGTAGGAGGTATTAACACTTTCAAACTCACACTCCCATAATGAGTTGTTCCACAATATTAACAACTCATCTAATAATACCGCCACCCTACAACATCTACTCACACTAACATCGACATTAATAACATAATTGATTTAATTAAATCTTCTCTAGTAAATAACCCTAACAACCTGAATATTAACAAACCCTTATCTTCTAATAATATTAACCCATTAATCAATAGCAATCCCACCAATAACCTTGTTATTAATCTCTCCAACATCCAATTGGATGAGC
>CM076578.1:595087008-595154697 GCA_034641835.2 Pinus albicaulis | reverse complement strand
CATACATTGAGTCTTTCAAAAAGAGGACTTAATTTTTCTATCACTCCGCGTCGCATTCCTATTGAAGATATTCTTTACCAAATAGAATATGGCATAAAAGACCTTCCTCACAACACTAAGGAACTCATAAAACAAGGTTGTTCCATAATCCTGAGGAAATCCAAACCACCAAAAAACAATATTAGTAAACATGAATATCTTGTGCTAAAATCCCTAAAATCCAACCCCAACATTGCGATATTAAAAGCAGATAAAGGGGGAGCTAATTTGTTCAGGAATATACAATTATAGAATGAAAAAATGCTTGATCATCTCCTTAATAGTGGATTCTACAAGAAGCTAAATAAAAATCATTTAAAGAAAATCACTAAAGAATTTTGTAACTTAATTAAGGCTAGCAATGAACATGAAAACAAGAACCTCATAGAGAACAATCCGTACACTCCCAAAATCTATGGTGCTCCTAAGATCCAAAAATAGGGTATACCTCTTAGACCTATAGTAAACACTATTGGTGGACCCACTTATTATCTTGCTAAACACCTAGCCAAAAAACTAAAACCTCTGGTTGGAAAAACTGATTCCTTTGTCGAAGACTCTACACATTTCATCAAGGAAATTAAATACATCAAAGTTGATCAAAATTACATATTGGTTAGCTTTGATGTCAATTCACTTTACACCAGCATCCCCATTGTTGAAGCCATGAATGTGGTGAGAAAGATAACTGATCTTGAGACTTCTAAATAAATTGAGATTTGACTAAGGTCCACTTTCTTCAGTTTCATGGGTGATATATATGAGCAAACCTATGGTGTCGCCATGGGATCTCCTTTATCCCCTATCATTGCCAATTTATATATGGAAGACTTTGAAACCAAAGCCTTGAACTCTGCGCTCTGAAAACCTAGGTGGTGGAAAATATTTTTCGATGACACCTTCATCATTTGGCCCCATGGACATGATAAGTTATAAATTTTCAAGCAAAACCTCAATAATCTATCTAAATCAATCAATTTTGTATGGAAAATGAAGTCAATACTTGCCTCCCTTTTCTAGATATTCTCCTAGCTCGTAATCCTGATGGAATCTTATCACACCCAGTTTACAGGTAGCAAAATAATACTGAGAAATACCTCCATGTTACCTCCCACCATCATACCAACCAAAAAATTGGGGTCTTTAACACCTTGGCAACGAGTGCTATTAGAATATCTGACAAAGAACACTTGGAAAATGAAAAAGAACGCCTAATAAAATTATTCTTAAAGAATGAGTACAATAAGCATCAATTTATTAAGGCGCTTCATAAAGTAAAAAAACCTAACAACAAAAACACAAAGAAAAATTTGGACAACATTATTGGGAATGTTAATTTACCTTACATTATGGGAACCACTGATAAGATTTCCTATATCCTAAGAAAAATAACTCTATGACCACTTTCAAACCAATGAACACCATCCGTAGTCACCTTAATTCTGTTAAATATTCTCTTGGCCCCAAATTCCAAAAAGGAGTTTATCTGATCCCGTGCTCTTGTGGTAAACCATACATTGGGGAAACTAGTCATTCCATCAAAACAAGGATCCAAGAGCACTCTGTTGAAATAAAGCACAATCGTTCCAAATAATATTCCCTAGCCGAACATTCCAATAACATTAAACATGAGATCTGCATCGAAAACCCCCACATCATAGCTAAAATCAACCATTATTTTCAGAGAAAATTTAGAGAGGCTCTAGAAATAAACAAACATCCTAGTAATCTCAACAGAGATGAAGAATGGAACATAAGTGAGAATTGGATTCCTACATTATTCTCCAAAATAACCCTTTGAATCTTCCCATTTATTTAATAATAATTAATATAATCATTACTAAAATCATTTTAATAAATTATTTTAAAAATTATTCTAATAATCAATGTAATCATTCTAACCCATGCATAATATGATTTATTTTAATTATTCAATATTATAGATAAAAATAAAACAATTAATTTAAAATCCACTTTATAATAATATACAATATTCTGAATTATAATAATACTATTATTAATTATGATTTCAATTTATCTTCACTCACTAGTGTACTTCTGAACCAACCCCACCAAGATGTAATGGATTACCATTTTTTACTCAATTTTTGTTCGTGCACATTCTCCCCTTTAAGGTACAAGGATGCTGAATGAATATACTCTTAAGATGTCTCTTGCGGGTCAGGGATCAGGCTGTCAGAAGCATTTAAGGGTTTGAGTTGGCTGTTAGTTTCACACTCAAGGCACCGATCATCCGCATGCGAGCACGATCTTTAGTTATTATGCCACCAATCGTTGATGCGACGCCTATTCAAGGTATTTTTCTTTTAGGGTTTATGCTTTTCTGCATTCCTCAATTGCACATTCCCTCCATTTCGACCAGTGTCAGCGGTCATCACAGTGGCATTAGGAGTTGGATATAGCGGATGTTTAGTGGGTTGTCACACTTCTAGATCAAGAGGAGCGGGTTTTGGTATGTTATGTCTCTCTTCTTCACTGTAAACTCTGGTTCTTCTTTGCAATCTGCACGGTAATTCTCCAAGGAGATGGGTTCGGGTATATTCATGCCTTTCTATATTTTTCATGAAGATGTGGCAGTTGAACCTTGCTTTAGAAGTCCCCCTACCTGTCTTTGTCTCAAGTTCTGGGTTCTTCAGGCGTTTTATGTTGGCTTTATTCACCACTCTTGCAATTTTTCATCATATTGTTGCATGCTTTTTGATGATTGCTATGGGTGGCTTGTTTGTGTCATGCAATGCTTTCGGCGTCAGGGTTTTCTCTGTTTTTGGCCTCAAACCTCTGTCTTTACATCTCATCATAATTGTCTCCAGTTTCAAAGCATGGGGTTTGTTTTTTGTAACACCGGCCCTGTTGGTTTACATGTGCCTCCAAAGGATTGTGCAAATTGTTGTTCTTATCGACTGGGTATGCACATTGGTATTCACTCAATTCTTCCTTTGTCTCTGTTCTTTACTGGGCTCTTTGGCTTCTTGTCTCAATGGGTCACATTATTGCGTTCTGCCAACATGTAGCTGACCGCTCTTACTGTGGCGCACATTTTTGTTTCCCTTCCTCACCGACTTACTCTGTTTCTCTATTTATATTTAACAGGCTTCTCTGGTGTAAGCATGACAAAACCCGGAACGTGAGCCCGCAAGAAGAGTGCGACGGTTGCTCAATCCAATGTCTCCCCACGACCCAGCAAGAGAGGTAAGAAAAATAATGAACAGTTTATTGAAAGTTTGGTCCACACCTACACAGTTAATACCCCTTCGCATATTCAACAAAATATACAGGGATGGGAGAAGCAAATTTTTGATGATGAGGTAGAGGTTCAATAGTAGCAACATATGATGGATTTCTTCACTAACCCTAGTAGTACTAGGGGAAGGGTCTCTCTTTTTCAGCAATTTGTCAAGATGTACTGGAAGTTTAAGTGTGTTCTTGCCAAAGCTCTGATGAGCATGAAGGAATAGGAAGCTCATACTTCCATCCTCTTTGACCTTCATCACATTAAGCAGGACATGAGCTCAATGATAAAGACTCAAATGCAGCAGAATGCCAGAATTGGACGAATTGAGGAGCAATTGCGAGCGATGCAGTGGGTGGAGATTCCCGGGTCCTTAGCTCAAGACCCAGCACCAGTGGATTCTTCAGATGGATAGGCACTGTTTAGTTTTCTAGCTTTTGTATGATTTTTGTCAATCGAACTTATAGTCGTTGCTTCATATGTAAATATTATGGACATAGCCGAGTAGTACTTGTTGCTACTGATAGACTGAAACAGTCCCGATTTTGGTTGGCTTTTAACTTTTTAAGATGGCCAACAGACCTGGTTTCCTTTGGGCAGGTTGAGGCGCAAACTTTTTGTTGTATTTATTTAGCAACTTGCTCTACATAATAGAAAAAATCAAGTCCTACAGAATTAACAAAAAAAAAAATTAATACAAAAGATTAATAGGCCTTGATAGTTAATATTTAATCTTGTAAGTTTATTTAGCATCTATTTCATGAATAATTATGCGCACTAAAAATAATAGAGATACTAAAAATAATATAGATAATAACTAATTCTCCATGTGATTAGTTTTATAATATTGTCACTCAAGTTTTAATTCCGTATGTTTATCATCAACTGTATCATTAACCTCCTTAATTTGTAATGTATTTTTATTAAGAAATAAACTAACAAAACAATCAATTTGAAGTAGTTTTTGGGATATGAAAGTTGTTGTTTTTGTTATATCCCCTCTCATCAATTCTTATTGAAATGTAAAATGTTATTGGAAAAATAATGGTAAATATCATGGTTTACTTGTGTAATCTCAAGTGAAAAAAATTCATTTGTTTTTAGATGGTGTAATTTATCATTCTATTTGATACCATTAATTTGGTTTTTAATTTTTTTAAACTCATCATTCAAGAGTTGGGATTGCATTTAGAGAAAATGGATTTTTTCAATAAAGAAACCAATGCCGTAATTCTATTTATCAATGTTGTCATGACTCACTCACTTAAATTGTGTACTAACAATCATAGAATGTTGAAATCAATGAAAGTACATTACAACTTGTGAATTTTACAATGATTTAATGATAATGATTTTTTTATTCATTTTAGAAAAATGTTCCATTTACTATAAATTGTTAATTTAATTACAAATTTAAAAATTAAATTACGAAATTAAGTAATTCTTATTTGAATTTGCAAACCATTCAATCTTATGATTTTAATTTTAGAACAGCTAAACTCAATCTTATAATTTCAAATTTAGAACTTGGTAAACTCTTGATTGAAATAAATACTTTTATTTACAATTTTCTAGTATTTTTAAATCTTCAAATACAACACTAAGCATGATCGTTTTAATATTGTATATACATGTCATAGGAGCATGATTATTTTAATATATGCGCTCGTTTTGTTTGAACCATGAAAATTGATATCAAATACTATACACAATGCACCATTAACCATAAAAACTGTTCGACCATCAAATAAGTACTTAGACTCCTTTGTTGAAATTTCAGAATAAGTTTTGGAAAAACGGCAAGGAAATAATTTTATTACTAATTTCATTTTTTATAATAAGCCTGGCCTCAAAAAAATTGTTATATTGCTTAAAAAAGTTTTCAACTATACTTATTAATCACAAATCTTAAAGCTTGTCAACTATTTTTCATTTCGAAAGGAAAAAACTAACATTTAAAAATAAATCTACCCATAAGTAAAAATGAACGCATTTTTAACTAAAGGAATAAAAATAAACCTTTTTTTTAACTAA
Organism: Pinus albicaulis; assembly: GCA_034641835.2. Taxonomy (NCBI): domain Eukaryota; kingdom Viridiplantae; phylum Streptophyta; class Pinopsida; order Pinales; family Pinaceae; genus Pinus; species Pinus albicaulis. The sequence goes on along the minus strand of CM076578.1, from coordinate 595,149,374 downwards.
AGATACTTAAATTTGTTATCAACAACTTTCTTAACACGAAGAATCATCTTCCGTAACACAGAATTTATACTTGAAAAGTAAACATTTTTATATTTGACAGAACATATGTTTTATGTTAAAAGTAGTCATTATATGAATAGCGTACTTTAAACCAAGGATGATTTTGCTAATAAAAGAGGTGTTTTTGGGCAGAATTTTCATTAAAAATGTTGGAAATTTTTGGAAACCTAGATTATAGTTATTAAATTTAAAAAATTAAATGTGTTAAGATTTTGAGATTATTAAGTTTATTTTTATTATTAAAAAAATATTCAAACATTCAGTCTCAAATTTTATAAAAAAAAATCCTTCTAAAAATGCCAACCTACTTAAACAAATCATATGTTAATAAATTTAATTTATTTAAAAATAATAATCCAAAAATTTTAAAATTATATATACATAAACAAATTTTCACTCAAGAAATCCATAACCATGTATTTCCGATTTCTATCTTGATCATATTACAAAATCACCTAAATTAAGAATTCACCTGCCATGAAACTCATGTGCGTGCAAGATTAAGACAAACAAAGGTGATATTAATTCCTTTCGTAGGTGCTTTACAGAGTAGCAAATCAAGAAGACATCTTTATAATTATTTTTAATTAATTTACTTATTATGTGGCGCTCAATGACCGTTGAATCTGTTTCTTTATTTTTTGAATGTTTCACCTGTGGGTAACCTTTTCTATCTCTCTCTTTTTTTTTTTTCCTTTTGGTGGTTTGGAAAATTCAGTTGGGCAACTTCATTGTTTGAGGAGTTGTTTAATTTGGGCAATTTCATTTTTTAAAGAGTTGTACAAACTGGTTATGTTTGAGAATTTTGAGAATTTTTTGTTATTTAAAATAGGTTTTTCATAAAATATTTAAATTGTGAAAAATAATATTTTCTTTCTTGATTTAGTCAAAGTGGATAGAATCAATCCATGGTACTTACCGTGGTATTTTCCCATGGTATTGACCCATGGTATTTCTTGTTGGTATTGACCCATGGTTTTGACTTTTGGTTGTTTTGACCCCAGGTATTTGCCCATGGTTTTTCTAAGTAGCCCGTCTATAAAAAGAGGAGGAGGAATGAGAGAAACTCATGGAAAAACAAATTGGGATCTTTCTTTATGATATTTTTGAGGGCTCAGGCGAGTTTTCAAGAGAGGATTTCAGGTGAGATCCTCAAGCTTCTTTCCGTGAGATTTGAGAATCTCACCCTAGTAAGCAAACCCAACTTCGGTGGTTTCTCTGATCACCCTAGCTGGTCTAGTTTATTTTATTTCTTCAATAAAAAGAGAATTGTGCATCATTTATCTGCTAGATCGAAGATACAGATTGTGCCTTGGGCTAAATAGTAATAAAGCGTTCTCTTGAAGTCCATTTATGTGTATTTAAATGGAGATTCATAATACATCGTATGCACCTTTATGCTTATGGAGTTTATGGATATTTTAAACATGCACCTTTATGGATTTTATGGATATGAGTATTATAATCAAGTTTATGCTCATATTATTTTATGACATTCTTTCCATATATTAAGAAGTGTGTTACTCTAGTTTCCATTTTATCAAGCATCATTACAAAAGGGTGTCATTTCTTTACTGAAGCATATTACAGTGGTATCAAAGCTGTGCATCTTGCCAGCCTGAGAGTTTTATGCAAGGAACTTCGGTGAAATTCATTTTTCACCCTAGCCAGCATTTCTCACTTCGGTGATATTTATCACCCTAATTGAATTTTTATTTTTTAGTAAATTATTTTTATTAAGAGACATAAGTGAATGGAAAATCATTTATAAGTCTGTGGGTTAAATTTGTGAAAATATTTGAAGGCATGATTGACAAAATCTTCCTATGAAAAAATAATATATTCTTGTTTGGGTATGGGAGAAGATGGACTGTCTTGAAGAAATTTTAAAAAACAACCAGAAAATTCTTGATTTAATAGTGAAGTTATATGGTCTTTTAAGTAGCCACATCTCCATAGATCAAAATGATAATCAAAGCAAGAACAAAATCTGTAACAAGAATGAACTAAGGAGGAGAGGACTATGCTTTATCTACAAGGGACCTTGGGCCCTTAACCATTCTTGTCCAAGTGATAAGAAGAAGGCAACAAAGATAGAAGAAGAGAATATTACTTCAAATCACGAGGAATCTTTTGTAGATGGGTCTATTGATCTTCAAGATGGTGAGCAAGATCATGACATTATTTAGGGAGGCTTGCACGATGACAAGCATTTGGAAGTGCATGAGGAAATTCTATCTAATGCCATTGATGAGGTTGATTCCTATACAATGGAGTTCATAGATCCCCAGGGGAGTATTCATTAAGAATATGAACAATCAAGTATAGATAAAATTCCACCAACGCATCTATGTTTGACAGTTGAAAGTGATGAACAGATGGTCTCCACAGGTGAAGGAGATTTGGGAGATTTAAGTGAGGATCCAGCCATATTGAACCAGCATGATGAGTATGATCACGAGGAGCAACATGACAAACATAATGTGCAAAATGGACCATTCCTAGAGAGTTGGTCAAAGGCTGAAGTTGAAGATGTGGTCGTTGGGCATCTGGTGCTAACAGATACAAAGACAGTCAGCACGACACTAGAATTGCCAATAGAAGACTTTCGAGAAAGGATCAAGCATTTCAAGACATATCTTATGTTGTTGAAGCAGAAATTCTGGACAGTTCGAGACATTGCCTTATAGGAGAACAAAAAAATTGAGGAACTCATAGGGGTATGTGCCGAATCAAAGACCAAGTTGTCTACTGTTGAAGAATGACTCAAATCCCTCATAAGGCAGCAATAGGAGTATGATTGAGAGTTCCAGAGCAGCCCTCTACAGGAGTACATAGATAAGTCTTGCAACACTACCAACAACCCACCTTTATACATTGGGAAGAGAAGGGAAGATTTCTCCAACTGCATCATGTTGGGTAACCAAGTAGAGAAGCATGAATTGAGCATCAAACAACATCAACATAGTAGATTTGCAGATATTAATCCCTCCCCAAGTATGGATTGGCGAGAGATTATGAGTTGCTATTCTATCGATAGGCTGATTCTTTGGAGGATACTCACAGCTGAGGGCATATTACAGCTTGAGCCCTTTGGTGCGGTCAGTGATGGAAGGCTAAAATGGTACCATAACCCACAGGTCCCAGGATTTAGGTGGCATTGGGATCCAGGAGAATCCATTGGGGAAATGATTGTTTGGGATCCAGGAAAATCCATTGAAGGAAGGATTGATCAAAGGATTGTTTGGGATCCAGGTATTGAAGGATCCATTCAGGACTATTCAACATGGAGGGAACATCGGATTGTATGGGATCCTAGTATCAATGTACAAATGCTTCTGTTGTGGATAGAAGTGGATCGCTTGAGGACAAGCGATCTTTGGGCAGGAGGATTTGTAATATTCCCTTTCTTGATCGAGTCAAAGTGGATAGAATCAATCCATGGTACTTACCATGGTATTTTCCCATGGTATTGACCCATGGTATTTCTTGTTGGTATTGACCCATGGTTTTTCCTTTTGGTTGTTTTGACCCCACGTATTTGCCCATGGTTTTTCTAAGTAGCTCGTCTATAAAAAGAGGAGGAGGAATGAGAGCAACTCATGGAAAAAGAAATTGGGATCTTTCTTTGTGATATTTTTGAGGGCTCAGGCAAGTTTTCAAGAGAGGATTTTAGGTGAGATACTCAAGCTTCCTTCGGTGAGATTTGAGAATCTCACCCTAGTAAGCAAACCCAACTTTGGTGGTTTTTCTGATCACCCTAGCTGGTCTAGTTTATTTTATTTCTTCAGTAAAGAGAGAATTGTGCATCATTTATCTGCTAGATCGAAGATACAGATTGTGCCTTGGGATGAATAGTAATAAAGCGTTCTCTTGAAGTCCATTTATGTGTATTTAAATGGAGATTCATAATACATCGTATGCACATTTATGCTTATGGAGTTTATGGATATTTTAAACATGCACCTTTATGGATTTTATGGATATGAGTATTTTAATCAATTTTATGCTCATATTATTTTATGGCATTCTTTCCATATATTAAGAAGTATGTTACTCTAGTTGCCATTTTATCAAGCATCATTACAAAAGGGTGTCATTTCTTTACTGAAGCATATTACATAATTACAAAAAATTACTATAAAATTCAAAACAATTTAAACAAAAAATAATAAAAAATTCTTCCAAAACATAATACATAAACTACAACATTTCTATAAGTCAAATCATTTCAATAAACTTTGAATTATTAAAACCTAACACGCTAGGGTTTCAAGCCTTTGTCACTGATCCCCTATCAATATTGAAACCTAAAATCTAATTCTAACATGAAAGATGGAATCTACGTAGAGTTCAAAACCCTAACACGATTTCCCAAGATGCTAGGGTTTCGAGCCTTTCACATTAACTCTTGAAAACAAAAATTTAATTATAACATGAGAGGCAATCTGAATGTTTAGACAACGTAGAGCTGCAGAAAACATATAGCCTACCTACCAACCTGAAATTTCATGATTGGTTTTCTGTAAATAATCGTTTAAATATATACATTTTGAAGAACCCTCTTTATGGCTATTTCTATTGAATTTTAACTAAATCGTGGCCTTTCTCATCATGGTTCGGTTCTGTAAGCTAAATTGATCGACAATGGCGATTTTCTGTTGAATTCTAGCTAAATCGTGGCCTTTTCATTTTTTTATCATGGCTCGGCTCTGTAAGTTTAACTGAGCCTTGTTACCTTTTTGTGCTTATTGGGTGCTCAATAAGAACTATCGGCAGTGACTGTGGTACAGATCCGTTATCTCTCAATACGCTGGTCGATTATACCATTTTCTATCTGCCATATTTGCTTCAACAGAGAATATACCAATTTGTCCTCTTCATCCACAACTATCTTTATAATTCAGGTTTCAGCATTTGGACGAGTGGGCACAATACAACCAGAAACAGATACATGTAAGATTACTCTCGGAACATAGTTCATTGTCACAGATGCGTAGCTTTTGGGCTATGGATTTTATTGTATATGGGAATAACGCACTAGAGGAGAACTTCATGGATAAATCAAATAACTATAAAGACAGATCTATAGCCAATATAGCCAACAATAGGGATTCCATGGCTAAATACAACAAACCTATTTGGTAGGTCATTTAGATGGATATTGTTAGAAGTTCACAATAATATCTCCATTTTATGCATAACAAAGATTATATTAGAGTTCATGATTTCAATCCATTCAACCATTAAATATTCAGCTTGCATTAAAAAATGATAGCAGCCATTTACTAGATTCACTATTTTTGTTTCCATTGGATGAATTGGGCTACATGTGTTCGGAATAGACACCATTAATTAACTGAAATTATTGTACACAGAATCACAAGCTAATAAACTCCACGAAAGAACTTCAATTAAGTATGTTCAATATGTTATAATGTAAAAAATACAAAATAATCTATAACTTCATTATTGTACAAGGAATCACAAACTGATGCAGTCCACATTACTTGAACATAATTGGAATTCAAACGATTATGAAAGAACCTTCAATTAAGTATGTTGGTTGAATGAATCATATTAGAGACTCGATGCTTTGATAGGCTTGAATTCTATCTTGTGCCTCATTGGAAAATAGTCTTGCGGTTGAAAAAAGAAAGAAGGAAACGAGATTAGTTGAGGAATTCTTGATTTAAATGGGAGATTATCAATTTAACACCCTCATGATTAGTTTTTGTCTTAACATTAATACAAGAATTCACATTCTAACTTAAGGGATAAGCTTAAATTTTTTGATAACATGAATATTACGGCACCCATTTCACTTCCATATAAGCATACTTATGGAAGGGTTGTTAGAAATTATCAATGATATAATGAAAATGACTGTGAGTGTGAGGTTAAATCAAACTTTTGAGTCATTGCAACTTATTTTCCATTACTTTTTGAAATGGTCTTTATACGCATTCGAAAAGTAGCTTTGTTTTCTTTTATATGATAGTAGGCTCTTAATATAGACTCCATCTCATTGTTACGTGTCTTCCTATGAGTGCATCGGATTATCTTGCGAATTTGTAGTGTAGGGAAAGATTCAAAATTTGAGATTTAGTCTTTGTATTGTTATTTTAGTTATGAGATACGGGCATTAATCAAATTATTGGGAGCACGTCTTCCAAGGTATTTGGCAACAATGTATGTTTTAGTGGCACATTACCATTGTAGGTAAGGGTGTTGTATCTTATGTGATTTAAATGAGGTTAAACAAAACCTTCTATACATTGTGAAGAAACAAAAAAAATCACATTGTAAGTGATGAATTACACTATTCATTGGGATAGGTTGAAGGATGAATTTGCAAGATTATTACAAAAGAAAAGAGATGTAAAAAAAACTATGAAATTCATTTAACCAAGAACATATTAGAACTCTGAAATTGGAAAAAATAAGTTGAAACCATGATAGGAATTCAAAATCATTAACACTCAAAACTTTGTAGGTAGGTAAAGTAAGATATGTATAGTAGCTAATGGTTAGTGTTGTGAATCATCTTGAATTTCCCTTATAAATAGTTCCATCACCTCCTCTTACTATGGGTTTGAAATTTGCAATGAATTGTGACTACTCAAAAGTATCATGACATGGTGAATTTGTAGGCACGTAAGATATGTATAGTAGCTAATGGTTAGTGTTGTGAATGATCTTGAATTTCCCCTATAAATAGTTCCATCACCTCCTCTTATTATGGGTTTTAAATTTGCAATGAATTGTAACTACTCAAAAGTATCATGACATGGTGAAATTTGGTTGTCCACTTGTGACAAATACATGATGGATGGCATAGGTGAGGTATTCCCCACATCCACACTAGGATAAGGGAGAAATAAGAGGAAATAAGCATAAATCCTTAGGAGCACATGCATTTTGAACCCTCTCTTAAACATGATAATTAGTAATCTTTATCTTAATTTACTATGTTTTATTTAGTTGTTTCATTAACAATGTTGATATGCAAGGAAACATACATGCTATGTATTTAGAGGTCCAAATAGGAGGTATCATGAATTAGAACGTTAAACATATATGCTAGGTATTTGAAGGTTAAAATAAGAGGTATTGATTTAATATAATGATAGTTAAAAATATATTTTAGATGTTTGGCATTTTATCATTATTTTGTCTAATTTTGTTATAATATGTTTCAATATAACCATTATTAAAAAAAAAAACTATGTAACAATAAAAAAATATTTACAAAAGGAAAATTAGAAAAATTAAAGATAAATTTTTCATGATTGTACTTTTAAAAAAACCATGTAACAATAAAAAAAAGAATATTTACAAAACAGAAAATTAGAAAAATTAAAGATAAATAGCAAAATAGAAAAAAATAAAATATAAATAAAAAACAAACTTAAATAATTCTAAAACAAAAAACTAAAAAATATGGAACAAATTAAGTATAGTGAAATAAATTTGATATTTTGACTATTTTATTATAATTTTCAAAATAATATTAGATATAAATTAAGTAGTCATATATATATATATATATAATTGTATTCATAATTTTTTTTTTAAAAGTAATCTTATATGATTTTTAAATTTTGAAATATTATTTATTTATATATATATATATATCATTTTGTGTATAAGTAATCATCCAAAATTGTCTCAAAACTATTTTAAACATCAAGCCTTACTCAACAAAGTAACTCATAACCAATCATCAAAATACTTTTATTATAGTTCTAAATATTACAACTTTATTAAAGATGTTTATTAATTCAAAATAAATAATGTTAATTTCTTAAATTAAATTAATATTCACCTTTAATTATTGGGCCTTTTTAAATTTCTAAATGCCATTCTACATGACATATATCATCAATATTTACGAATATGATTGTGCTAATTTCTATAAGTGAAATACTAATATAAAACTCCTAAAGGTTGGGAGTTCATTCATACATCGTTAAACTCAGAGGATTGAAATGAGTAGGCATATTCGTGTAAATAATTGTTTGAATGCAACTTGAGCCGTAGTCTCCATGAATTTTTTTTTGTGTTTGTTTTCCTCGAATTTCCATTTCCTAGGGACTGCCGAAGTCACAATGGTTGCAGCCTATAAGCACATATCAGTTGTGTCACCATTCAGATTCACCAAGTATTTTGAATGTACTTACATTCCCAGTTTCAATAAGCTTACTGCGTCATCGTGAAATGCAAAGGGTTTTGATTATGCATCCATGGGGCATAGAGATAAGAATATGTTGGATGAGTTAACATCCATCTGGGATATAGGTTTAGCTAACACAAGTGGAGTGGATACAGGAATCCTAGGTTGGAATTGGGATCCAGGTGGGGTTTTCCATCATATGCCAAAGGCACAATATGATTATGGCATTGATGGGATGAATGACCCAGTGACTGAGAGGACATGTCCCTTCATGTTTCCAATAGAGATGTGCAAACTCTAGGATTTCCCCTAGCACATCATTCATGCATGAAATTGCAGTGTGGGAAACATGCTCTGGTAGGATTTTTCAGAGGACGTAGCATTAGTAAAGCACTAGAAAGTTCCTTGTATGGGTCCAAGGGTTTATCCCTAGTTATGTGTGAAATAGTGGTTACATAAGAGAAATGTAGTGGTGGAATCACCACTGGTACATAAGGTGATTCACCTCTCATGTCTCTCATGGAGGATATGGAGGCAAGGCCCATGTATAAGACGGTATGTTGATGCAATAGTGGAGGTTCTAACACTAGCAGTGTGTGAATGAATGCATACTATCTCATCCTTAAACAAGGGCATATGATGGTGTGTAGGAGTATAGAATAATGAGTAGTGGTTTGCAGTTGAGAAAAAATGTACATGGGGGAGTGTCGTGATGTGTGGGATTGCACTGTGGAGTAGGAGGAGAAATTCACAAAACCACAAGTTTCCACATGGAGTGAAAACTACTTCATCACAAGAGGGATGGCAGCTGATTTGGAATGATATGGAAGCTGGCAGTGGTGTTCAATAGTGCACAAAGGTGTGCAACTGGTAACAATCATGTTCCAAGGGGAACAAAGGTGATTTTTTGTATCCCAAGGAGCATAGGATACTTGGATGTATGTGGTGATGTGTGTCGCTGGCCCATGGGATTTTGGAGTGTTACCTCCAACGAGACCTTTTGATAGGGATGTCAGGCATGCCATTGGGTGTAGCTTTCCCAGGATCGATGTGGACGTAGATAGGCATCATTTGATGATATCCATAGTGACTCACACAATTATCTTTCCTCCCCATTACTTGTAACCACATAGGAGTTCGGTGTTTCCCTTTGATGCCCTTTTTGCGAGTAGCAATATGTGGGAAGCTCACTTGGGAAAGTTGATTGGTGGGGCACTCCACTTTTGGGTGGGTACAACCATGATAGCAAGAGATCTAGTTCATACTCGAATTGGAACATGGGAGATTTTTTAGGCTTCCGTCATGTGGTGAGGAAGGTTGTTTCTCATGATTGGGGCTAGCCATGGAGTAGCAGGCTTTGGAATTGATGATTTTCCTTGGTAGGTTAAACATAACTTCAATCATTACTTATATGGTAGTCGAGAGTTATAGTAGAGGAGGGCCTAGTATGAGCATGATGGATAGTTTTTGTGACTAGAGAGTTTCAGTGTTAGCATGGTAGTTTCCTTTTGCGATTGGCATGGGATCTAAATATATCAAGTCTTGGCAGTTCAACCACCCTCAAGGATGAGCTTGTTTCTACAAGTAAAGATCATATAGGTCTTCCATTAGGTTTCAGTTGCATGGAGATAAGTTCACCCCTTATATATTCACTGATGACTTGGGGCACTGTGCTCATGTGGAAATGTGATTGGAACATGTGGTTCATCATGTCCATTGGCACTACTCAGTGGTAGGAAGCAAGAATTAGGAGTGATGGGATTCCAATATCGATGTGGGATCTAGAGATCCATTGGGCTATGACTACATTGTTATTGCAATATCATGGGGATAATAGAGACATGGATGCCTCTTTCTATGGATGACAGGCTGGGGATCATCAAGGTGATCACTCTAGGTCAAGGAAGGTCTTTCTCCCTATTGTTTCAACAAGAGATTGGAAATGGATTAGTAGATAATTTATTTGGAAGGGTTCCCTAGCACGATAGACCTCTGTACAATAGATTTTATCCTTATTGGATATGTGGAAGAGGATTACCATGTTGAAATTTGTACCATAGGAGATAATCCAAACCTGAGACTTGAGGGTTATGGAGGAATTGGCACACAAGTATGGCTTTTGGGTTTGAAACCCAAACTTGGGGATTTGTACCCATCGATGTTGGGGACAAAACCATGGGGAGAATTTGACATGTGATGGATATAAATGATAAATGATACTGAGACAAACCAGACACATCAAAAATCATTAAAATATGAGTTGTCAGTTTGGAGCTATTAATTTTTGAAGGTTGTGCTTGGCCTTGTGGCATAAAGTAGAAGGAGACGTTGGCTTATAGAGGTTCCCTTTGGGGCTAGACATTTCCACATGATATTTGTATAAAAGGAGGTGAGCTAGACCTCATTTTTACACAATCCAAGTGCATCCACATCAAAGGAATACCTCTGCGATTTGAAGAAGTGAATGAGGCATCAAATTAGGAAGGCAATGGGGTGAATTTGGAGAGGGTTTGTATATTTCTAGGGTGTCGTTTCCTTGGAAGCTTCACTATAGGTCTGAGCCATCCCACAAGGAAAGTTTTAGGATGTGTCTTGGATAGATTAGAGTGCGAGCTCACTGCAGACCCTAGTCGCCAGTTAGAGGTATGCTTAAGGGTATTTTTTATGCATATAATTCATGCTAGTGTCTCTGTTTAGGGCCACAGTAAGGTGTTGTAGGAAAAACACTATTGGAATATTATTGTTTAGGGTCGACAGGGTTAGGAAGGAACCTCTGCCCTAGCCATATACTTTAGAAGTAGGTTGCAACCCAAACAAGGATGGTTTCCTTGTCTATGAAGGTTGAAACCTTGTTGTATCCTTTTGTGGTATTTCATGAGCCTTAAGGTGGTGTCTTGAAGGCGCAATAGTCTAAATGGGTAACTAGACGGTCATTAAAGTAAGATGAGAAGGTTGCAAAAGGAAACAAGTAATTGGAGAAGGGATTTAGGGATGTTATGCTGCCATAAACATACTGCTACGTGCATAGAAACCAAGGCAAGGTGGTAGCAACAAGGAGTTGCAGATGTCATATTGATTGATGGTTGGATGCTAGAGGATGAATTTCCTAGGAGAGGAAAGTTGGTGAAGTATGTGGGTAGCCAAGAGGAAGGGTTTCCTAGGTAGTTGGATGCCCTAACTAGGAGTAGATGTTATATCAAGGATTGGTCACTCATGTTCTTTTGGAGGAAAGTGTGAGAGTGGACCAAGAGTGGACGTGGATTGGGCATTTATGGTTTGTTGGAGGGTAGCATGATAGTTCCGAAGTTGGAGCCCATTGTGCACCATCTTCGTGGACTTAGGTGGTTGCTAGAGTAGCATTTGTTGAGCTCAAGATTTTGATAACCCAGGAGCAGTTTGTGTAGCCCTAAAATTTTCATGTGGAGGACATCTACATTAGAAGATGGGAATTCCTCCTAGCCAATCTTAATTGTGAGAGATGAAATTATAGTAGTGATATGTGGAAGCCCGATGTTCCCTATGTTAGTCTTCATTGGAGCAACATAGGAATATTATAGTGGGCTGAAGTCCCTAAGTAGTTGAGGAGTAGTGGGTAGTTATGAGTCGCTCATCAACGAAGATGTGAACAATTCGTCAAGAGTCTCAATGTGTTATTCCCTAAATGGACTAAGGAAAAACTAGTGAGAAGACTGAATACCTGAGGTTTAGTGGCCATATGGACTTTGATCATTGATAGAGGTAGTGATGCAGATCAAGACCCAAAGGACTAGGTATGTATAAGGTCCCACTGAGAGGGGTTGTGATTACATGCTACATCAACCAGATGGTTAGAGTATCCTGTTTAGGGTATATTGGATGTTGATGGATTGAAACCAAGCACCAATTTTTAATTCTTGTACTAGTGGATATTTGAGGGACATTATCGTTCGTACGGGAGCCCTAGACCGTTGTATTATTTAGGTTGATTAATATAACAAAGTTGGTTTATTGTAAGAACTTGTGTATATTTTGTGCACTAGTAGATTTACTGTTGTTTAAATTTCACTGTACGAAGTAGCTTCTTTTTTATTCTTGGTTTCGTAGTGCCAGTGATTTAAGATTCTATCATAGACACTAGGTTCATGGAAAAAAAACATGGTATCAAAGTGTGTTTGAGATACTTTTAGGGACAATGAATCAGAGTATGCATAGGGAAGCAAATCAGAGGGAGTTGTGGGTGTCTAGATCATGGGGCAAAGGATTCAACTGAAAACATGGAGATGTGCTCTTGAATGGCTTGGAAGCGAGATTGGTTGGGAGTTATAGTGGATTGGTGGAGAGCCTGGTTAACAATAGTTTGTTGTAGGGAATATTGTTGATCATGGACTTTCGTTAATTTTCCATGGATTGTTGGGACAAATTAAGGATCTATTTAGCATGAATGGGATCAAGATGATCGATATTACTTCATGTGATGGAAAAAATATTGGTAGACTATAGTCTTCATCGGATCGTGATGTTGCATATTCAAGATTGGAGGGATTTTCATGAGTCGTATTTGATCCATGAGGATGAGTGCTTGTATGATTGAGCCAGTGGAGATCATGTAGGCTTAGAGGGATTCTAGCCTGTGAGGGAGAATCCATATGGAGGTTTAGGATCTTTAGGTTTAAATATGATGAAGCAGAGTCACAACCAATATTGAATGGTTCATTCTATAAAGTATGCTACAGTGATGGATGCCAGATGGGCTAGTGTCGCTGGTAATTATTGAGACTTCCTAGTGTTCCAAGTGCCTCCATCACTAAGAGGGAGTGTTGAGATTTGTGTCTTGGGTAGTACTCAAAATTCTAGGCTTGAGGGTTGTGGAGGAATTGGTACACAAGTATGACTTTTGGGCTTGAAACAAAAGCTTTGGGTTTTGTACCCATCAATGTTGGGGAAAAAACCATGGGGATAATTTGGAATGGGATATATTGAGATGATAGAGGTAACTGAGATGAAGCAGAAAAATAAAAAATCATCGAAATCCAAGTTTCTAATCTTGAAATATTATTTTTTTGAAGGTTATGTGCAGGCTTTTGGCACAAAGGCCAAGTTGACGTTGGATTGTATAGGTTCCCTTTGGGGATATATATTTCCACATTATATTTGTATAAAAGGAAGTGAGTTAAACCTTGTATGTACACATTCCAATAACATCCATAGAAAAGGAATACCCATGCAATTTGAAGAAATGACTGAGGTAGTGAATTAGGAAGGAAATGGGTCGAGCTTGGAGAGGGTTTGTCTCTTTCTAGGGTGTGGTTTCCTTGGAAGCTTGGTTGCAGGTGTGAAGTAGCCCATAAGGAAGGTTTGAGGATGTGTCTTAGAAATATTGGAGTGTGAGATTACAACAAACCCTAGTCGCTGGTTAGAGTTATGTTTAAGGGTATTTTCTGTGGATATAATTGATTTTGGTATCTCTGTTTAGGGCTGAAATAAGGTGTAACTTATAGGAACAACACTATTGGAATATCATTTGTTTGGGTTTAGAGAGCTAGGAAGGAACCTTTGCCCAATATAAATAGATTTGAAGTAGGTTGCAACCCAAAAAAAGATGGTTTCCTTGTCTATGAAGGTCAAAACCTTGTTGTAGCCTCTTGTGGTATTGTAGGAGCCCTAAGGTGGTGTATTGAAGCCAAAATAATGAAGAAGGGTAACGAGAAGGTTAGTAAAGGAAGACAAAAATGTTGGATAAGGAAACGAGTAATTGGGGAAGGGATTTAGGGCTGCTATGATGCCCTATCTAGACTACTACGTGCACAAAAATCAAGGCAAGGTGGAAGCAACATGGAGTTGCAGCTGTCATATTGATTGATGTTTGGATGCGAGAGGATGAATTTCCTAGGAGAAGACAATTGGTGAAATCATTGGGCATCCAAGAGGAATGCTTTACGAGGTAGTTGGATGCCCTAACTAGGAGCACATGCTACAACAAGGATTGGTCACTCGTGGTTTGTTGGAGGGAAAAGTGATAGTGGAACAAGAGTGGAAGTGGATTGGGAGATTATGGTGTCTTGGAGGGCAGTGCGATAGTTCCCAAGTTACAGCTTGATGTGCACCATATTCATGGACTTAGGTGGTTGCTAGAGTGGCAGTTGTTTAGCTAAAAGGTATGATCAACCAGGAGCAGTTTTTGTATCCCTAGACTTGTCGTGTGGAGAAGGACATCTACAATAGAAGATGGACATTCCTCCTAGCCCATGTTCATTATGAGAGATGGAATTCTAGAAGTAATGGGTGGAAATTCTATGTGCCCTATGCTAGTATTCATTGGAGTAGTGCATGAATAATATAATGATTTAAAATCCCTGAGTACCTGAGGAGAAGAAATGGGAAGATATGAGTTGTTCATAAAGGGAGTTATGAAAAAATAGAGAGGAGTCACGATGTGTTGTTCCCTTGATGGAATAAGGAAAAATTAGTGAAAATATTGGACAACGAAGGTTTAATGGCCAGATGGACTTGGATCATTGATAGAGGCAGTGCTAGAGATCAATAGCCGAAGGACTGGGCATGTACAGGGTACCAACGAGAGGAGCTATTATTGCATGATACATCAGCCAGATGGTCAGAGCATATTGTTGACGACAGATTGGCTGTAGATGGATTGGCATGAAGCTCCAATTTTGTATTCTTGTACTAGTCAAAATTTCAGGGCCATTATCCCTGGTATAGGCGCCCTAGACTGTTGTATTATTCATGTTTATTAATATAACGAAGTTGGGTTATTGGGAAAATTTGTGTATATTTTGTGCACTAGTATATCTATTGTTATTTATATTTTGTTGTGAAAAGTAGATTTGTTGTGATTCTTGGTTTGGTAGTGTCAGTGATTTAAGATTCTATCCTAGACACCAGGATCGTGGAAAAACAACATACCAAAGTGGATGACTCTGTAGGAGCACGAGCGGGTTTCTGTTATGACCAAACTGATGCAACATCCACCTGGTGGATTCACTTTGAGATTATGTTGGGAACTATGAGATAGAGGGCTTTAATAAGTTGGGTTATAGATTGGGGAGAGTTTGTTCTCACAAGGGGAGGTCACTTCACTTCCCAAGTACCAATTGCGATTGGATAACACCACACTTAGGTGGCTATATGACACAGAGGAAGTGACCTTGACTAAAATTCTAGGGTGAGGGATCTATACTATGAGACTTGGTTTATATTCGGATGTGTTTCATCTTGAGGTACTTAAGATCGATTCTCCGACGATAAATTTTTTTGACGAGTTGAGAGGAGCTTGCCAACATCAAGGTGCTCTTCTTCTTGAAAGGATGTGGGAGGAATCTCTCACGTCTACATCTTAGGTATGTGCATTGAGTGATGGGTGCTTCACCTTGAGAAAGATGACTTGGGTCCCTAGTATTCAAGGACACCTTTATGGAAAGATAATGCATACATCAGGAGTGGCTTAGTGGCACGATTGGGACCCAATTTTGCTTGCAATGAAATTTTGGTTCAAAAAATAGGGATAACGCTTGTTTGAGCATCGCTTGAGGATTAGAATTTTTTGTAGGGAGGATACTAATGTCCCCAATTTTAATTTTTCATCTAAGGAGGCCATCAAATATCCTTGGGGTGGTGCTAACCATAACACAATTTTTAAATTCGGGCATTAGAAGAAATTTTTATATGGGAGACATGAGGACATAGGAGAATAGGAGAAATTATATCCTTAGTGGTAAGTGGGGACCAAAAACCTCTAGATATAATTTGCACTTGTTGAGGGAGAGAGAGAGAGAGAAAGGGGTCTGAATAAGTGGAAAATGGGGTTCCACCAAGGGAGGGAGGACCAAATTCTATATATAAGGCAAGGAGGCCTACATTTGGCACCTTTTAAAAAATTTACAGCTAAATATTCTATTCTATTGAGTTGCTTAGCTGAGTTAACACAATGTTGTTTAGCAAAAGCAGATTTCAAGGTGGAGATCTCAACTCCTTATTTTTGGAAATTTGGGAGCCATTCCAGAGTTGTAACATGAGCTAATCCCTAGGTTTGCTTGTGGCCATGACACTCAGGAAATTTGAACTAGTGGGAGAGCACAACAAAGGTGCAAGAAATATTTTGGGAAATTTAGGAGTGGTTTGGCTAGACATTGTTGAAACTTTGGTGTGATTCGTAAGGGAGAAATTGAGGAAGTAAGATAGGCCACAATTATTTCTTTTGGAACTTGTATTGGCCCTCACTATTGAAATCACGTAGAGAATAGGGAGCATCAGAAGCTGGGTCTTCAGGTTTGAAGGCATAGGGAAATTAGTGGAGAAATTTACACGACGTTTTGAGGGAGGATTGTTGCTCAATTTTTGGGAATTACTACAACAAATATGGGCAATGAGAATTTTTGGAGGTATTGTGTTGTACAATCTATTTTGTGGGTTTTTGGGGGTGTGAGATTGAGGCTAATTCCTTTCTGGGTTTTGTGGAGTTGCTTGAGAAGAAACACCATCTGCATTTTTTAGGAATTTCTTAGCATTATAGAGGGAGATTCCTCAATTCCTTCCCAATGGCTGCAATGAAAAAGTTTTAGGTCAACAACAATATTTAGTGGGAAAATTTTCTAGCACTTGGGAAATGATTTCATAACCTGAGTTGGCTTCGCATGTTATAGTAAGCCCAAGTTCCTCTTTCCTAGATTGTTTTATACTTATTCTGCTGAATTGTTTTAATAAAATACCCAGTTTTGGTGCCATTTTATGTGTATTTTATATTTATGCATGGGTGAAATTTATGAGTGTTGTTCATGAGCATGTTTTTCTATGATTCACTATTTATTTCATATTATGAACATTACAGGTTAATTTTTTTCTCTTCATGGTAAAATGTGAGTGAGTTTTCATAATTAAAAAATTGTTACATGTATTTTAAAATACGTACAAGTTAACTCGTATATTAATTATTTTTATAATCAATAATAATAATTTAAAATAAAATTATAAATTATTTAATTTTTATGATTATTTTTAATTTGGGAAATGTGAGATTTATCACGGGGTAAGTGTTTTTATGCTTATCATGAATTGATGCCTACCAGTATAGAGCCATCTTAAGAATGAGTCTAACAGGAGCCGAGAGGGATCAAATTTCTTCAGGTGAAAACTTATTTTAGAATACAATACAATGTGTAATTTTTCATTATTTAAATTTTATTTCTGAATTATATATAGAGTATATAACTTAAACTTGTAAGTCCAAGAAATATTTGTTGGGTTTCAACAAAAAAACATTTACCTAAAAGAGAACTTAACTGTAAAATAACGAGACCACTTCAAACATTTTAACCATAAATGAATGAACAATATTTTAATTTCCATGAGAATAAAAATAGTTTATGGGACCCTAGCCTCCCTATTTTTTTCCTTTTGAAATTCAACCATTTTCTTACACAAATTAACGATGAGATGACCCAACCTTCAAACAGTCCCCTTGCTGAAAAGAAAATTCCAAGGGATTGATGCTGACATATTTCCATAAATACCCCTGATGTCTTCCAAAGCATCAAATTCAAAAATGATATTTTTTCCAATTCCACTTCCCCATAAGTGAAAAAGCACACACCTATTCTTCCAAAGCTTCTTTATGTCTTTTCCATCGTCCCATTTTAAACCAAATTTGATGTGAGTTGGAAATTTATATCTTATAAGACACACCATACAAATTTCTTGGATGGGAGCTTCTCTTATTTCACTCAACATTATCTCATAAGGAACCAAACTTTTTATTTTGAACTTTATCATGATCAAGCATTTTTGGATTTTCTCAATTTATTTCCATTTTCAAATGGGGCCACTTCTATCCCATAATTCACACCCATATAGTGTCAGTGGACAAACTAGGAGTCAAAAAAACACTTTAATAGTTTACAAATATTATAAATTTGCCTCTACATATGTTTTGAAGAGCATATATTGCTTTTCACCCTCCTAAATGATCTTCTTTTTGCAATCCTCCTAGTTAATCTTATCGTTGAAATCAATCCTGAGGTACTTGTACTTATTTAATTATTCAAGAATGTTACCCTCAAATAAGAACATGTGTCAACTATGCTTCCTTTTATTAGAGAAAATCATTATTTTTGTCTTGCTGGTATTGACTTGCATCCCCACTGCTTTTTCAAAATTCTCAAGGGAATATAGGTGCATCTTCATGTTAATTTTTCATAAATAACACTAGTACATTTGGTGGAAATTCAGACACTTTAGTTCTGACACTTTTGACGAAATGTCAGAAATTTCGCCAAATTTTATCAATTTTTCAAATCCTGCCACAAAGTGTCGCTATACCGACGTTTGGATACAAGTGTCGGTATTGTGACACATAGAGGTAAGTGTCGGTCTTGCGAAATTTGCAAAAACACGTCGTAATTGCGACATATTTATGAAATATGTCGTTATTGCGACGTTACAGAGCAAAGGTGTCGCTATTGCGACGTTCAGAGGAAGGTGTCACTATTGCGACGTTTAGAGGAAGGCGCCACTATTGCGACGGTTGGTGGCAAAGTGTCACTCTTGCGATGGTTGGTGGCAAAGTGTCGCTCTTGTGACGGTTGGTGGCAATGTGTCGCTCTTGCGATAGTTGGTGGCAGAGTGTTGCTCTTGCGACGGTTGGTGGCAATGTGTCGCTCTTGCAACGGTTGGTGGCAAAGTGTCACTCTTGCGACGGTTGGTGGCAAAGGTGTTCGGTGAGATAATCCCACATTCACCAGGTGTTTAAGCGATATTGGTGTTTATATACGTGTTGAGGTTTTACATGTTTAACTAGGAACCGAAGGCTATGCACACTCATACAATCAATTGGGACTCAGCGCATGCGCTCGGCCCCTCCCATCATGACTTGGATTTGGTTGTGGTTTAGCTTGTGGTTCTTGGCCTCGGTCCTGTGGTGATTAGTATAGGTGCTTGGGCTAAGCCAGAGGCTCGACGGAGTAAAAAGCCCACAATTTTATTAAAAATATAAAAATTTTTATATTAAATATAAAATTGATATACACTTTTTTATTTTCCCAATAAAATAAGCTAGAATACGAAATTTTTTATATTAAATATAAAATTGATATACACTTTTTTATTTGCCCAATAAAATAAGCCAGAATACGATAGGATTAGGGCATTTTGAGATTTTTTACAAAAATGGAAAAAGAGGGAAATAGATAGGAAAATAATTAAGGTAGTTTAGGAAAAATAGGATTTCATATATTTTAGCATGAAAATGGCCAGATTGGGGTAATTTAGGGTTTTTTAGAAAAATCGAGGTATATGATAATGATGAAAAATGGTGAATATAGTGAAGGCATAAGGAATCATAGCCAAAAAATGATCATGAAAGACAACTTTCAAGGGTGAAAAAATGAGTGCTAACAAGATGCATGCTCTAATTCTAAGTCAAAACCTGATAAGGGGAATGACAAAGGGAAGCATATGATTGATGCAGAGCCCAGTGCCACTGTTACCACCACCAACATCCATAAGGATGAGCCCAAAGATCCAGAGGAGGGGGATCGCCTCTTCCACTCATAGATGTGGGTGTAGGGTTCTCTGCTGCAATTCATTATAAAAAACAAGAGCCCAAAGAACCTCATTTCAGCAGAGGTTATGAATCAGCTAGGCCTATCGACCACAAAACACCCGCAGTCATACACCATTGGGTGGCTTCACTTGCAGTCATTCACCATAGGCCTGTTTGCCATTTTCTCCCTTGTGGCATATTCGTTCGGTCAGGCGCGTCGTGTCGCGCCATGTGAGGTCGCCCAATCAGGCGCGTTCGGGTTGGGCCATTTCGTTCGAGGGCGCCCATATCAGTTTTGCTAAGTTGTGACCACCCGGGCACCTTGTGCACATTCGGGCGACCCTTTTTCCATTTTCTCCCTTGTGGCATCATTCGGTCGGGCGCACGATGTTGTGCCGTGTGAGGTCGCCCGACCGGATGCGTTCGATTCGGGTCGTTTCTTTCACGGGCACCCATATCAGTTTTGCTAGGTTGTGACTGCCAGGGTGCCTTGTGCATGTTCAGGCGGCCCATTTACTGTTTGCTCCCTTGTGGCATCATTCGGTTGGGCACATCGTGTCGCGCCGTGCGAGGTTTCCTGACCGGGCACATTCGGGTCAGGTTGTTTCATTCGAGGGTGCCTGAATCAGTTTTGCTAAGTTGTGACCACTCGAGTGCCGCATGCACGTTCGGGCGGCCCGTTTTCCATTTTCTCCCTTATGGCATCCTTCGGTTGGGCGCGTCGTGTCGCACCATGTGAGTTTGCCCAACCAGGCGCGTTCGGGTCGGGCCGTTTTGTTCGAGGGCATCTGTATTAGTTTTGCTAAGTTGTGACCACCCAAGTGCCTTGTGCACGTTCGAGCGGTCCGTTTGCTATTTTCTCCCTTGTGGCATATTCGTTCGGTCAGGCGCGTCGTGTCGTGCCATGTGAGGTCACCCGACCGGGCGTGTTCGGGTCGGGCCGTTTCGTTCGAGGCCGCCCGTATCAGTTTTGTTAAGTTGTGACCAGCCTGGTGCCTTGTGCACGTTCGGGTGGCCCGTTTGCCATTTTCTCCCTTGTGGCATCATTCGGTCAGACACATCGTGTCGTGCCGTGTGAGGTCGCCCGACCGGGCGCGGTCAGGTCAGGTTGGGCCATTTCGTTCGAGGGCGCCCGTATCAGTTTTTCTAAGCTGTGACCGACCGGGTGCCTTCTGCACTTTCGTGAACGAAACAGCCTGAACCGACCTAAACATGCCCAGTCGAGCGACCTCACACGGCGTGACACGGTGCACCTAACCGAACGATGCCACAAGGAAGCAAACGGAAAACGGGCCACTTGAACATGCACAAGGCACCTGGGCAGTCACAACTTAGAAAAAATGATATGGGTGCCCTCGAACGAAATGGCCTGACCCGACCCGAACGTGCCCGGTCGGGCGACCTCACACAGCGCGACATGACACTGCACCCAAACGAACAATGCCACAAGGGAGAAAATGGAAAACAGGCCACCTGAACATGCACAAGGCACCCGGGCGGTCACAACTCAGCAAAAATAATACGAGCACCCTCAAACGAAATGGCCTGACCCGAACACGCCCGGTCAGGTGACCTCACACGGCGTGACACGGCGCGCCCAAACGAACAATGCCTCAAGGGAGAAAACAAAAAATAGGCCACCTGAACGTGCACAAGACACCCGGGCGATCACAACTTAGAAAAACTAATTCGGGCGCCCTCGAACGAAATAGCCCGACCCGACCCAAACGCGCTTGGTCAGGCGACCTCACACAGCGCGAAATGATGCACCCGAAAAAATGATGCCACAAGGGAGAAAATGGAAAACGGGCCACCCGAACGTGCACAAGGCACTCGGGCGGTCACAACTTAGCAAAACTGATACGGGCACCCTCGAACGAAATGGTCCGACCCGACCTAAACTCGCCCGGTCGGGAGACCTCACACAATGATACACGGTGCGCTCGATTGAACGATTCCACAAGGGAGAAAATAACAAATGGGCTACCCGAACGTGCACAAGGCACCCGGGTGGTCACAACTTAGCAAAATTGATATGGGCGCCCTTGAACGAAAGGGCCCGACCTGACCCGAATGCGCCCGCTCAGGCGACCTCACATGGCACGACACAATGCGCTCGAACGAATGATGCCACAAGGGAGCAAATGGAAAATGGGCCACCCGAACGTGCACAAGGCACCTGGGCGGTCAAAATTTAGCAAAACTGATATGGGCGCCCTCCAATGAAACGGCCCAACCCGACCCGAACACGCCTGATCGGGCGACCTCACACGGTGCGCCCGACCGAATGATGCCACAAGGGAGCAAATGGAAAACGGGCCACCCGAACGTGCGCAAGGCACCTGGGTGGTCACAACTTAGCAAAACTAATATGGGCGCCCTCGAACAAAACAGCCCGACTCGACCCGAACATGCCAGGTCAGCCGACCTCACACGGTGCGACACGACGCGCCCAAACAAATGATGCCACAAGGGAGAAAATGGCAAACGGGCCACCTGAACGCGCCTGGTGGCATCGTTCGGTCATGTGTGCCATGTCGTGCTGTGTGAGGTCGCTCGACCGGGCGTGTTCGGGTTGGGTCAGGCCATTTCTTTCGAGGGCGCCCGTATCAGTTTTGCTAAATTGTGACTGCCCGGGTGTCTTGTGCACGTTCAGGTGGTTTGTTTTCCATTTGCTCCCTTGTGGCATCGTTCATTTGGGCGTGTTGTATCGTGCCGTGTGAGGTCGCCCGACCGGGTGCGTTCGAGTTGGGCCGTTTCGTTCGAGGGCACCCATATCAGTTTTGCTAAGTTGTGACTGCCCGGGTGCCTTGTGTACATTCGGGTGGCCATTTTTCCATTTTCTCCCTTGTGGCATCGTTCGTTCGGGCGCGCCATGTCACACTGTGTGAGGTCACCTGACCGGGCGCATTCGGGTCAGGTTGTTTCGTTTGAGGGTGCTCGTATAAGTTTTGCTAATTTGTGACCGCCCGGGTGCCTTGTACACGTTTGGGTGGCCCATTTTCCATTTTCTCCCTTGTGGCATCATTCGTTCGGGCGCGTCGTGTCGCGTCGTGTGAGGTTGACCGACTGGGCGTGTTCGGGTCGAGTCGGGTCATTTTGTTCGAGGGTGCCTGTATCATTTTTGCTAAGTTGTGACCTCCCAGGTGCCTTGTGCACGTTTGGGTGGCCCATTTTCCATTTGCTCCATTGTGGCATCGTTCGGTCGGGTGCGCCATGTCGCACCATGTGAGGTCGCCCGACCAGGCGCGTTCGGGTCGGGCCATTTTGTTCGAGGGCACCTGTATCAGTTTTGCTAAGTTGTGACCACTCGGGTGCCTTGTGCATGTTTGGGTGGCCCATTTTCTGTTTGCTCCCTTGTGGCATATTCGTTCGGTCAGGCGTGTCTTGTAGCACAGTGTGAGGTCACCCTACCAGGCGTGTTCGGGTCGGGTCGTTTCATTCGAGGCTGCTCGTATCAGTTTTGTTAAGTTGTGACCGCCCGGGTGCCTTGTACATGTTCGGGCGGCTCGTTTGCTGTTTGCTCCCTTGTGGCATATTCGTTCGGTTAGGCACTTCGTGTCGCGCCATGTGAGGTCGCCCGACCAGGCGCGTTTGGGTCGAGCCGTTTCGTTCGAGGCCACCCGTATCAGTTTTGTCAAGTTGTGACCGCTTAGGTGTCTTATGCACATTGGGGTGGCCCGTTTACCATTTTCTCCCTTGTGGCATCGTTCGGTCAGGCGCGTTGTGTCGCACCGTGTGAGGCCGCCCGATCGAGTGCGTTCAGGTCGGGTTGGGCCGTTTCGTTCAAAGGTGCCTATATCAGTTTTGCTAAGTTGTGACCACCCGGGTGCCTTGTGCACATTTGGGTAGCCCGTTTGTCATTTGCTCCTTTGTGGCATCGTTCGGTCGGGCGCGTCATGTTGCGCTGTGTGAGGTCGCTCGACCGGGCGCGTTTGGGTTGGGCTGTTTCATTCGAGGGCGCCCATATTAGTTTTGTTAAGTTGTGACCGCTCGGGTGACTTGTGCACATTCAGGCGGCCCATTTGCCGTTTTCTCCCTTGTGGCATCATTCGGTCGGGCACATCGTGTCACGCCATGTGAGGTCGCCCGACCGGGCGCGTTCGAGTCAGGTCGGGCCGTTTCGTTCGAGGGCGCCCATATTAGTTTTGCTAAGTTGTGACCGACCGAGTGCCTTCTGCATGTTCGGGTGGCCCGTTTGCTGTTTTCTCCCTTGTGGCATCGTTCGTTCGGCCGCGTCGTGTCACGCCGTGTGAGGTTTCCTGACCTGGCACGTTCGGGTCGGGTTGAGTTGTTTCATTCAAGGGTGCCCGTATCAGTTTTACTAAGTTGTGACCGCCCAGGTGCCTTGTGCAAATTCGGGTAGCCCATTTGTGGTTTGCTCCCTTGTGGCATCGTTCAGTCGGGTGCGCCGCGTGAGGTCGCCCAACCGGGCGCGTTTGGGTCGGGTTGGGCCATTTCATTGGAGGGTGCCCGTATTAGTTTTTCTATGTTGTGACCGCCCGGGTGCCTTGTGCACGTTCGGGTGGCCCGTTTGCCATTTTCTCACTTGTGGCATCATTCCTTCGGGCGCGTTGTGTCGCGCCGTGTGAGGTCGCCTAAGCGGGCACGTTCGGGTTAGGTTGGGCCCTTTCGTTCGAGGGCGCCCGTATCAGTTTTCCTAAGTTATGACCGCTTGAGTGCCTTATGCACGTTCGGGTGGCCCGTTTTCCATTTGCTCCCTTGTGGCATTGTTCAGTCGGGCGCGCCGTGTTGCACTATGTGAGGTCGCTCGACCGGGTGAGTTCGGGTTGGGTCGGGCCATTTTGTTCGAGGGCGCACATATCAGTTTTGCTAAGTTATGACCACCTGAGTGCCTTGTGCATGTTCGGGTGGCCCGTTTGCTATTTTCTCCCTCGTGGCATCGTTTGTTCGTGCACGTCATGTCGTGCCGTGTGAGGTCGCCCGACCGGGTACGTTCGGGTCGGGTCGAGCTGTTTTGTTCGAGGGCGCCCGTATTAGTTTTGCTAAGTTGTGATGGCTGGGGTGTCTTGTGCACGTTCAAGTGGCCTATTTTCCATTTTCTCCCTTGTGGCGTCATTCGTTTGGGCGCGCCGTGTTGCGTCGTGTGAGGTCGCCCGACCAGGCGCGTTCGGGTCAGGCCGTTTTGTTCGAGGGCTCCCGTATTAGTTTTGCTAAGTTGTGACCGCCTGGGTGCCTTGTGCATGTTTAGGTGGCCTGTTTTCCATTTTCTCCCTTGTGGCATCATTCGTTCAGGCACGGTTTCGTGTCGTGCTGTATGAGGTCGCCTGACCGGGCACGTTCGGGTCGGGACAGGCCGTTTTGTTGAAGGGCACCTGTATCAGTTTTGCTAAGTTGTGACCGCCCGGGTGCCTTGTGCATGTTTGGGTGGCCCGTTTGCCATTTTTTCCCTTGTGGCATCGTTCGGTCAGGTGTTCCATGTCGCGCTGTGTGAGGTCGCCCGACTAGGTGTGTTCGGGTCGGGTCGGGCCGTTTCGTTCGAGGGCGCCCGTATCAGTTTTGCTAAGTTGTGACTGCCCGGGTGTCTTGTGCACGTTTGGGTGTTCTGTTTGCCATTTTATTTCTTGTGGCATCATTCATTTGGGTGCGTCGTGTCGCGCCGTGTGAAGTCGCTCGACCGAGCACGTTTGGGTCGGGTCGTTTCGTTCGAGGGCACCCGTATCAGTTTTGCTAAGTTGTGACTGCCCGGGTGCTTTGTGCACGTTCGGGTGGCCCATTTTCCATTTTCTCCCTTATGGCATCGTTCGTTCGGGCGCACCGTGTCATGCTGTGTGAGGTTGCCTGACCGGGCGAGTTTGGGTCGGTCTGTTTCGTTCGAGGGTGCCCATATCAGTTTTGCTAAGTTGTGACCGCCTAGGTGCCTTGTACATGTTTGGGTGGCCTGTTTTCCATTTGCTCCCTTATGGCATCATTCGTTCAGGTGCATCATGTCACGTCGTGTGAGGTCGACCGACTGGGCACGTTCGAGTCGGGTCGGGTCGTTTTGTTCGAGGGTGCCCATGTCAGTTTTGCTAAGTTGTGACTTCTCGGGTGCCTTGTGCACGTTTGGGTGGCCTGTTTACTGTTTGCTCCCTTGTGGCATCGTTCTGTCAGGTGCGCCATGTGAGGTCGCCCGACCAGGCACGTTCGGGTCGGGCCGTTTTTTTCGAGGGTACCTGTATCAGTTTTGCTAAGTTGTGATCGCTGGGGTGCCTTTTGCACATTCGAGCAGCCCGTTTTCTATTTATTCGCTTGTGGCATATTCGTTCGGTCAGGCGCATCGTGTCGCACCATGTGAGGTCGCCCTACCAGGCACGTTCGGTTTGGGCCGTTTTGTTCGAGGCCGCCCGTATCAGTTTTGTTAAGTTGTGACCACCCGGGTGCCTTGTCCATGTTCGGGCGGCCCATTTTCTATTTGCTCCCTTGTGGCATATTCGTTCGGTCAGGCACTTCATGTCGCGCCGTGTGAGGTTGCCAGACCGGGCGCATTCGGGTTGGGCCGTTTCGTTCAAGGCCGCCCGTATTAGTTTTGTTAAATTGTGAGCGCCCGGGTGCCTTGTGCACGTTGGGGTGGCCCATTTTCCATTTGCTCCCTTGTGGCATCGTTCGGTCGGGCGCGTTGTGTCGCGCCGTGTGAGGCTGCCCGATCGGGCGCTTTCGGGTCGGGTTGGGCCGTTTCGGTCAAGGGTGCCCATATCAGTTTTGCTAAGTTGTGACCACTCAGGTGCCTTGTGCACGTTTGGGTGGCCGGTTTATTGTTTTCTCCCTTGTGGCATCATTCGGTCGGGCGCGTCGTGTCGCGCCGTGTGAGGTCGCCCGACCGGGTACGTTCGGGTCGGGCCATTTGGTTCGAGGGCACCCGTATCATTTTTGCTAAGTTATGACCACTCGGGTGCATTGTGCACATTCAGGTGGCCCATTTGCCATTTTCTCCCTTGTGGCATCATTCGTTCGGGCACGTTGTGTCGCGCCATGTGAGGTCGCCTAACGGGGCACATTTAGGTCGGGTCGAGTCGTTTCGTTCGAGGGCGCCCGTATCAATTTTCCTAAGTTGTGATTGCTTGGGTGCCTTGTGCACGTTCGGGTGGACCATTTGTCGTTTTCTCTGTTGTGGCATCATTCGGTCGGGTGCGCCGTGTCGCGCCGTGTGAGGTCTCCTGACCGGGCGCGTTCGGGTTGCGTCGGGCCGTTTCGTCCGAGGGTGCCCATATCAGTTTTGCTAAGTTGTGACCACCCGGGTGCCTTGTGCACGTTCGGGTGGCCCGTTTGCTGTTTTCTCCCTTCTGGCATTGTTCGTTCGGGTGCGTCGTGTCACACCGTGTGAGGTCACTCGACCGGGCGCATTAGGGTCGGGTCGGGCCGTTTCATTCGAGGGCGCCCATATTAGTTTTACCAAGTTATGACCACCCGGGTGTCTTGTGCACGTTCAGGTGGCCTATTTATCATTTTTTCCCTTGTGGCATTGTTCGTTTGGGCACGCCGTGTCGCGCCACGTGAGGTCGCCTGACCAGGCGCGTTCGGGTCGGGTCATTTCGTTCAAGGGTGCCCGTATTAGTTTTGCTAAGTTGTGACCACCCAGGTGCCTTTTGCATGTTCGGGTGGCCTGTTTGTTGTTTGGTTCCTTGTGGCATCGTTCGTTCGGGCGCGGTGTCGTGTCGCGCCGTGTAAGGTCGCCTTACCGGGCGCGTTCGGGTCGAGTCTGGACGTTCCATTCAAGGGCTCCCGTATCAGTTTTGCTAAGTTGTGACCGCCCGGGTGCCTTGTGCACATTCGGGTGGCCCATTTTCCATTTGCTCCCTTGTGGCATGGTTCATTCGGGTGCATCATGTCACGCTGTGTGAGGTCGCCTGACCGGGCGCGTTCGGGTCGTGTCGGGCCGTTTCGTTCGAGGGTACCAATATCAGTTTTGCTAAGTTGTGATTGCTCGAGTGTCTTGTGCATGTTCGGGTGGCCTATTTTATGTTTGATTCCTTGTGCCATCGTTCGTTTGCACATGTTTTGTTGCACCGTGTGAGGTCGCCCGACTCGGCGCATTCGGGTCGGGCTGTTTCATTTGAGGGCGCCCGTATTAGTTTTGCTAAGTTGTGGCTGCCCGAGTGCCTTGTGCATGTTCAGGTGGGCTATTTTCCATTTGCTCCCTTGTGGCATCCTTCGTTCGGGCGAGATGTCATGTCGCGTTGTGTGAGTTCGCCCGACTGGGCACATTTGGGTCGGGTCAGGCTATTTCGTTCGAGGGCACCCGTATCAGTTTTGCTAAGTTGTGACCGCCTGGGTGCCTTGTGCACATTTGGGTGGCCCGTTTGCCGTTTGCTTCCTTGTGGCATCGTTCGGTCGGGTGCGCCATGTCGCGCTGTGTGAGGTCACTCGACTGGGTGCGTTCGGGTCAGATCGGGCTGTTTCGTTCGAGGGCACCATATCATTTTTGCTAAGTTGTGACCACCCGGGTGTCTTGTGCACATTTGGGTGGTGTATTTTCCATTTTCTCCCTTGTGGAATCGTTCATTTGGGCGCGCCGTGTGAGGTCGCCCGATTAGGCGCGTTTGGGTCGGGTCGTTTCGTTCGAGGGCGCTCGTATCAGTTTTGCTAAGTTGTGACTGCACGGGTGACTTGTGCACATTTGGGTGGCCTATTTTACGTTTGCTCCCTTGTGGCATCATTCATTCGGGCATGCCGTGTCGCGCCGTGTGAGGTCTTACGACCGGGCGTGTTCAGGTCAGGCTGTTTTGTTCGAGGGCGCCCGTATTAGTTTTTTTAAGTTGTGACCACCCAGGTGCCTTGTGCATGTTCGGGTGGCCCATTTTCTATTTTCTCCCTTGTGGCATCGTTCATTCGGGCACGTCGTGCCGTGCCATGTGAGGTCGCTCGATCGGCTGCGTTGGGGTCGGGTCGGGCCGTTTCGTTCGAGGGCGCCCGTATTAGTTTTGCTAATTTGTGACCACCCAGGTGCCTTGTGCACGTACGAGGGGCCCGTTTGCCATTTTCTCCCTTGTGGCATCGTTCGGTAGGGTGGGCCGTGTCGCGCCGTGTGAGGTCGCTGGACTGGGCGCGTTCGAGTCGAGTCAGGCCTTTTCGTTCGAGGTTACCCGTATCAGTTTTGCTAATTTATGATAGACCGAGTGCCTTGTGCACGTTCGGGTGGCCCATTTTTCATTTGCTCCCTTGTGGCATCGTTCATTCGGGCGCGTCATGTCGCACCGTGTGAGGTCGCTCGACCGGCCGCGTTCGAGTTGGGTCGGGCTGTTTCGTTCGAGGGCGCCCGTATCAGTTTTGCTAAGTTGTGACCACCTGGGTGCCTTGTGCACGTTCGAGCTGCCAGTTTTCCGTTTGCTCCCTTGTGGCATTGTTCAGTCGGGCGTGCCGTGTTGCGCCATTTGAGGTCGCCGGACCGGGCGCGTTCAGGTCGGGTCGGGCCATTTCATTCGAGGGCGCCCGTATCAGTTTTGCTAAGTTATGATCACCTGGGTGCCTTGTGCATGTTCAGGTGGCCCGTTTTCCATTTTCTCCCTTGTGGCATCGTTCATTCAGGCGCGTCGTGTCGGGCCGTGTGAGGTCACCCGACCGGGCGTGTTCAGGTTGGGTCAGCTCGTTTCGTTCTATGGTGCCCGTATCAATTTTTCTAAGTTGTGACCGCCCAGGTGCCAGCTTGTGCACGTTCCAGTGGCCCGTTTTCCATTTTCTCCCTTGTGGCATCGTTTGGTTGGGCGTGCCATGTCGTGCCGTGTGACGTCGCCCGACTCGGCGAGTTCGGTTCGGGTCGGGCTGTTTCGTTCGAGGGCGCCCATATCATTTTTGCTAATTTGTGACTGCCCAGGTGCCTTGTGCATGTTTGGGTGGCCCGTTTGTCGTTTGCTCCCTTGTGGCATCGTTCGTTCGGGCCCGCCGTGTGAGGTCGCCCGACTGGGCGCGTTCGGGTCGGGCCGTTTCGTTCGAGGGCACCAGTATCATTTTTGCTAAGTTGTGATTGCCCAGGTCCCTTGTGCACATTCAGGCGGCCCATTTTCCATTTTCTCCCTTATGGCATCGTTTGGTCGGGCGCGCCGTGTCGCGCCACTTGTGGTCGCCCGACCGGGCGTGTTCGGGTCGGGTCGGGTCGTTTCGTTCGAGGCCGCCCGTATCAGTTTTGCTAGGTTGTGACCGCCCGAGTGCCAGCTTGTGCACGTTTCGATGGCCCGTTTGCCATTTTCTCCCTTGTGGCATCGTTCGGTTAGGCACACCCTATCGCTCCGTGTGAGGTCGCCCGATCGGGCGAGTTCGTGTCGGGTCGGGCCATTTTGTTCGAGGGTGCTCGTATCAGTTTTGCTAAGTTGTGACCACCCGGGTGCCTTGTGCACGTTCAGGTGGCCCATTTTCTATTTTCTCCCTTGTGGCATCATTTGTTCGGGCGCATCATGTCGCGCCGTGTGAGGTCGCCCAACCGGGCGCGTTCGGGTCGGGTCGGGCCGTTTCGTTCGAGAGTGCCCGTATTAGTTTTGCTAAGTTGTGACTAGCGGGGTGTCTTGTGCACGTTCGGGTGGCCTATTTTCCATTTTCTCCCTTATGGCACAGTTCGTTTGGGCACCGTGTCACACCGTGTGAGGTCGCCCAACCAGGCACGTTCGGGTCGGGTCGTTTCGTTCGAGGACACTCGTATTAGTTTTGCTAAGTTGTGACTGCCCGAGTGCCTTGTGCATGTTCAGGTGGCCCGTTGCCATTTGCTCCCTTGTGGCATCATTCGTTCAAGCACGGTTTCGTGTCGTGCCGTGTGAGGTCGCCCAACCGGGCATGTTCGGGTCTGGTTGGGCCGTTTCGTTCGAGGGCGCTTGTATCAGTTTTGCTAAGTTGTGACTGCCCGGGTGCCTTGTGCACGTTCGGGCGGCCCGTTTGCAGTTTTCTCCCTTGTGGCATCGTTCGGTCAGGCGCGCCATGTCATGCCATGTGAGGTCGCCTGACCGGGCATGTTTGGTTCGAGTCGGGCCGTTTCGTTCGAGGGCGCCCGTATCAGTTTTGCTAAGTTGTGACTGCTTAGGTGTCTTGTGCACGTTCGGGTGGTCTATTTTCCATCATTCATTTAGGTGCATAGTGTCACATCGTGTGAGATCGCCCGACTGGGCGCGTTCGGGTCAGGTCAGGTCGTTTCGTTCAAGGGCACCCGTATAAGTTTTGCTAAGTTGTGACCTCCCAGGTGCCTTGTGCACGTTCGGGCGGCCCGTTTTCCATTTTCTCCCTTGTGGCATCATTCGGTTGGGCATGCCGTGTCGCGCCATGTGAGGTCGCCCGACCAGGCGCGTTCGGGTCGGGCCGTTTTGTTTGATGGCACCTGTATCAGTTTTTCTAAGTTGTGACCGCTCGGGTGCCTTGTGCATGTTCGGGCGGCCCATTTTTTGTTTGCTCCCTTGTGGCATATTCGTTCAGTCAGGCGCGTTGTGTCGCACTGTGTGAGGTCACCCTACAGGGCGCGTTTGGGTCGGGCCATTTTGTTCAAGGCCACTGGTATCAATTTTGTTAAGTTGTGACCATCTAGGTGCTTTGTGCATGTTCGAGTGGCCCATTTGCTATTTTCTCCCTTGTGGCATATTCGTTTGGTCAGGCACGTCATGTCGCGCCATGTGAGGTCGCTCGATGGGGCGCGTTCAGGTCGGGTCATTTCATTCAAGGCCGTCCGTATCAATTTTGTTAAGTTGTGACCGCTCAGGTGCCTTGTGCATGTTGGGGTGACCCTTTTGTCGTTTGCTCCCTTTTGGCATCGTTCGGTTGGGCGCGTTGTGTGAGGTCGTGTGAGGCCGCCCGACCAGGCGCGTTCGGGTTGGGTTGGGCCATTTCGTTCAAGGGCGCCCGTATCAGTTTTGCTAAGTTATGACCACCCGAGTACCTTGTGCACGTTTGGGCAGCCCATTTTTCGTTTTCTCGCTTGTGGCATCGTTTAGTCGGGTGCATCGTGTCGCACCTTGTGAGGTCACCCGACCGGGCGCGTTCGGGTCCGACCATTTCGTTCGAGGGTGCCCGTATCAGTTTTGCTAAGTTCTGACCGCCTGGGTGCCTTGTGCACATTTGGGTGGCCCATTTCCCATTTTCTCCCTTGTGGCATCATTTGTTCGGGTGCATCATGTCGCGCAGTGTGAGGTCGCCTAACGGGGCGCGTTCGGGTCAGGTTAGGCCATTTCGTTCGAGGGTGCCTGTATCAGTTTTGCTAAGTTGTGATCGCTCGGGTTCCTTGTGCATGTTCGGGTGGCCCATTTTCCATTTTCTCTGTTGTGGCATCATTTGGTCGGGCGCACCATGTCGCACCATGTGAGGTCTCCCGACCGGGCGCGTTCGTGTGGGTCAGGCCATTTTGTTTCAGGGTGCCCATATCAGTTTTGCTAAGTTGTGACCACCCGGGTGCCTTGTGCATGTTCAGGTGGCCCTTTTTCCATTTGCTCCCTTGTGGTATTGTTCATTCGGGCGTGTCGTGTCGCTCCGTGTGAGGTCGCCTGACCGGGCGTATTCGGGTCAGGTCAGGCCATTTCGTTCGAGGGCGCCTGTATCAGTTTTGCCAAGTTGTGACCGCCCAGGTGTCTTGTGAACGTTTG
This sequence comes from Pinus albicaulis, assembly GCA_034641835.2. Classification (NCBI taxonomy): domain Eukaryota; kingdom Viridiplantae; phylum Streptophyta; class Pinopsida; order Pinales; family Pinaceae; genus Pinus; species Pinus albicaulis. The sequence goes on along the minus strand of CM076578.1, from coordinate 595,117,057 downwards.
GGTGGCCTATTTTCCATTTTCTCCCTTGTGGTATTGTTCATTTGGGTGGACCGTGTCGCATCGTGTGAGGTCGCCCGACCGGGCGCATTCGGGTCGGGCCATTTCGTTGGAGGGTGCCCGTATTAGTGTTGCTAAGTTGTGACCGCCCGAGTGCCTTGTGCATGTTCGGGTGGCCCGTTTTCTGTTTTCTCCCTTGTGGCATCGTTCGTTTGGGAGCGGTGTCGTGTCGCATCGTGTGAGGTTGCGCAACCGGGCGCGTTTGGGTCGGGTCGGGCCGTTCCATTCGAGGGCGCCCGTATCGGTTTCTCTAAGTTGTGACCACTCGAGTGCCTTGTGCACATTCGAGTGGCCCATTTTCCATTTTCTCCCTTATGGTATGGTTTGTTCGGGCACGTCGTGTCATGCTGTGTGAGGTCGACCGACTGGGCGCGTTCAGGTCAGGTCAGGCCGTTTCATTCGAGGGCGCCTCTATCAGTTTTGCTAAGTTGTGACCACCCAGGTGTCTTGTGCACGTTCGGGTGACCTATTATCCATTTGATCCCTTATGGCATCGTTCGTTTGGGCGCGCTGTGTCACACCGTGTGAGGTCGCCCGACCGTGCGCGTTCGGGTCAGGCCGTTTCGTTCGAGGGCGCCCGTATTAGTTTTGCTAAGTTGTGACCGCCCGGGTGCCTTGTGCATGTTTGGGTGGCATGTTTGCCATTTTCTCCCTTGTGGCATCATTCGTTCAGGCACGGTATCATGTCACGATGTGTGAGGTCGCCCGACCGGGTGTGTTCGGGTCGGGTCAGGTCATTTCGTTCGAGGGCACCCGTATTAGTTTTGCTAAGTTGTGACCACCCGGGTTCCTTGTGCACATTTGGGCGGCCCGTTTGCCATTTTATTCATTGTGGAATCATTCGGTCGGGCGCGCTATGTCGCGCCATGTGAGGTCGCTCGACCGGGCGCGTTTGGGTCGGGTCGGGCTGTTTCGTTCGAGGGCACCTGTATCATTTTTGCTAAGTTGTAACCACCCGGGTGCCTTGTGCACGTTCGAGTGGTCTATTTTCCATTTTCTCCCTTGTGGCATCGTTTGTTTGGGAGCACCGTGTCACGTCGTGCGAGGTCGCCTGACGAGATGCGTTCGGGTCGGGCCGTTTCGTTCAATCGTGCCCGTATCAGTTTTGCTAAGTTGTGACTGCCCAGGTGCCTTGTGCACATTTGGGTGGCCTGTTTTGCATTTTATCCCTTGTGGCATCGTTCGTTCGGGTGTGCCGTGTCGCACCGTGTGAGGTTGTTCGACCGGGCGTGTTCGGGTCGGGTTGTTTCGTTCGAGTTGTGACCGCCTAGGTGCCTTGTGCACATTCAGGTGGCCCATTTTTGGTTTTCTCCCTTGTGGCATCGTTCATTCGGGCGCGTCGTGTTGCGCGGTGTGAGGTCGCCCGACCATCCTTATTCGGGTCGGGTCAGGCCATTTCGTTTGAGGGCGCCCGTATCAGTTTTGCTAAGTTGTGACCGCTCAAGTGCCTTTTGCACATTTGATCGGCCTGTTTTCCGTATGCTCCCTTATGGCATAGTTTTTTCTGGCACGCCGTGTCACGCCGTGTGAGGTCGCTCGACCCGACGTGTTCGGATCGGGTCAGGCCATTTCGTTCGAGGGCGCCCGTATCAGTTTTGCTAAGTTGTGAGCACCCGGGTGCCTTGTGCACGTTCGGGTGGCCCATTTTCCATTTGATCCCTTGTGGCATCATTCGTTCGGGCATGTTGTGTTGGGCTGTGTGAGGTCACCTGACCGGGCGCGTTCGAGTCGGGTTGGGCCGTTTCGTTCGAGGGTGCCCGTATCAGTTTTGCTAAATTGTGACTGCTCGGGTGTCTTGTGCATGTTTGGGTGGCCTGTTTTCCATTTGTTCGCTTGTGGCATCGTTCGTTCGGGCGCGCCATGTAGCGCCGTGTGAGGTCGCCCGACCGGGCGCATTCGGGTCAAGTCGTTTTGTTCGAGGGCACCCGTATTAGTTTTGCTAAGTTGTGACTACCCAGGTCCCTTGTGCACATTTGGGCGGCCCATTTGCCATTTTCTCCCTTATGGCATCATTCGGTTGGGCGCGTCGTGTCGTGCCGTGTGAGGTTGCTCGACTGTGTGCGTTCAGGTCGGGTCGAGCGGTTTCGTTCGAGGCTGCCCGTATCAGTTTTGCTAAGTTGTGACTACCCAGGTGCTAGCTTGTACACGTTCCGGTGGCTCGTTTTCCATTTTCTCCCTTGTGGCATCGTTTGGTCAGGCGCATTGTGTCGCGCCGTGTGAGGTTGCCCGACCGGGCACGTTCGGGTCGGGTCGTTTTGTTCGAGGGTGCATGTATCAGTTTTTCTAAGTTGTGACCACTCGAGTGCCTTGTGCACGTTCGGGTAGCCTGTTTACTGTTTTATCCCCTGTGGCATCGTTCACTATGTCTCACTGTATGTGGTCGCTGTGTTGTGCCATGATCAAGTCTTGTCGTGTGAGGCCGCCCAAGGAAACACATTCATACGGGTCGGGTCGAGTCGTGTGATGGTGCCCAATTAGCTGGAAACGAGTTCAGGTTAGGTCAGGTCGGTTCGTGCCATATTGTAACTAAGTGTGCCCAAGGAAACACATTTGGGTGGGTCAGGTCGTGCCGTGCGAGGCCGACCAAGGAAACACGTAGGTAGGTAGGTAGGTAGGGTGCCCGCATCTCCTATCTCCATATAGAGTAATTTGGTCACATATTCTTTCTTCTATGATACTGGTTCCATCTCTCTCTTAAGTTCTATCTCTTGTCCTTCTCTCTCCCTTTCTCTCCTTATACCTCCCTCTCTCTTCCCCAATCTCCCTCTCTCTCTCTCTCTCTCTCTCTCTCCCTATCTACCCTCCAATCCTCTCACTATATCCTTGTTACATTGAGACACAAAGAATAAGAAACTAATGTACAAAAATAGAGACCAATGAAACTATCATCTTAACCCCTAACCCCTTAAACACTAATTCCCAACCCCTAGCCCATTTAACCCCCTAAACCTCTAAACCCCTAACCCATTTAACCCCTAAAACCTTAACCCCTAACCCATTTAACCCCCTAAACCCCTAGTAAACATGTAACCCATTTAACCCCCTAAACCGGCCTAAACCTATAAACCCTTAACCCCTAACCCCTTAAAACCTAAACCATTAAACCCTCAACCCTAACCCCTTAAACCCTAATTCCCGACCCCTAACCCATTTAACCCCCTAAAACCTAACCCCATTAGCCCCTAACTTCTAACCCCTAAAATCCTTAACTGCTAAATCCCCTAACCCCTAAACCCCTAACCCATTTAACCCCCTAAACCCTAAACCTATAACCCCTTAACCCTAACCCATTAAACCCTAATTCCCAACCCCTTACCCATTTAACCCCCTAAACCATCAACCTCTAAATCCCTAACCGATTTAACCCCTAAACCCTAAACCTATAAACCCTTAACCACTAACCCTTAAACCCTTAACCCCTAACCCACTTAACCCCCTAAACCCCTAAACCCCTATCCCATTTAACCGCCTAAACCCTAAACCTATAAACCCTTAACCCCTAACCCCTTAAACTCTATTTCCCAACCCTAACCCATTTAACCCCCATTTACCGGTTTCTCCCTTGTGCCTTCGTTTGGTCGTGCACGCCTTGTTGCGTCATGTGAGGGCGACCGACCAAATCTGTCACACTCCTTAAGTACCTCTTACGACTGCATGGGTGCCTTGTGCATGTTCGCCCGACTAGTTTTCTTTTTTCTCCCTTGTGCCTTTGTTTGGTCGGGTGCACCATATTGTGAGGGCACCTGTCCAAACACGTTTAGGTAGGGTTGGGTTGTTTCGGTTGAGGGTGGCCATATCAAATTTGCTGAGTTGTGATTGCACGGGTGCCTTTTGCATGTTCGTGCGGCCCGTTTTCCATTTTCTCCCTTGTTCCTTCGTTCGGTCGTGCATGTTATGTCATGCCGTGTGAGGGTGCCTGCCCAAACGCGTTCGGGTTAGGTCATTTCTTTTGAGGGCGGTTGTATCAAATTTTCTAAGTTGTGACCGCACGGGTGCATTGTGCACGTCCGTGCAGCCCATTTTTTGTTTGCTCCCTTGTGCCTTCATTCGGTTGGGCGTGCCCTGTCGTTTCGTTTGAGGGCGCCCGCCCAAACCCATTCCCTAATCCCTAATCCCTTAAATACTAACTCATTATTCAACCCCTAACCCCTAAATGCACCTAAATCCCCTAAACCCTAGCCCCCAATCCCCTAAGCCCTCCAAATTCGACGAATTAGCTTTGAAGAAGTAATTGTTTTCTGCAATATGGTTTGTAAGTTATTTAAATAGAGGTATCTTCTCTAGAGTTCTTTTTTAGATCCAAAATTTCATTTACTCATTTTTGAACAAGGTGTATGACACTCTTCATGTCTATGGGATTTTTATCTTGAAGCTCAATAACTATATGAGTATTTTTTGCTTCAAGGGTTTCCTAAGCCTCTAAACCCCTAACCCATTTAACCCCTAAACCATAAACCTCTAAACCTTTAACCACTAACCCCTAAACCCTTAACCCCTAACCCATTTAACCCCCTAAACCCTAAACATAGAACCCCTTAACCCCTAACCCATTAAACCCTAATTCCCAACCCCTAACCCATTTAACCCCCTAAACTGTAAACCTCTAAACCCCTAACCTCTTTAAGAGCCTACTTTGTAGCCTCCACAGTCTTCAATGTCACAAATGCAAATCCCCTGGATTTGTTGGTATTCTTATCATATGCAACCAAACCTTCTTCTATCTCTCCATATTTGGAAAAAACTTCTAAAAGCTTATCATTGACCGTGTCATATGATAGACCACCAATGTAAAGTTTCCTTTGAGCCTGATCTGTACTTTGACTAGGACCTATGCTTGCTACATCTGCCAGATTTCTTACAGTAATCCTCCCATCAATAGTCTTGCTAGGCTCTTTCAATGCCCTTTAAGCAGAATCCATCTGCTTAAATGAGTCATTTTCAAAATTGATTGCTTCATTGAGCATAACATGTAGCTTATCTAATACTTTATTGAAGCTAAGAGCTCCATCTTTGGGGTAAGCTTCTTTTCGGCTAACTCCACTGCTTTTAATCTCAATTTTTCCAATTTCTTTCTTCTCTCATATGATACCTGAGCCTTTGCCTTTCTCTTCCCTTCTAATTTCGTAATAGTGTCATAGTGATGCCAGCCAACTTCTTTGGAAAGCCTTCCTAGCAGACAATACTTGTGCCTGGCTGAAGCCTCAACACTTTCAGAGCATCAGGAATGACCATTCTCTTCTTCTAGTCATATGGTGGGGGAACCCCTTCAAAAGCCCTTAGCCTAGAAAGTGCTATAGCACCACGCTTGGTTTTGTGTGGAATCATTCCTATAATTGTCTAGTAGTCAAATCCTTCTCTTACTTTATTAGGGAATATCATGGTTCCCCCTACCTACCTAGTAACTACATTACATTTATTTCATGACAAGACTACCCTACAACCCACCAAATTTCTATCATATCCTTGACGTCAACAACAATTTGTTGTTCAAGATATAGCTAAGTTGGAACAAACTTAGCTCTAGAGCTTAGGATATTTTTCCACCTCTAATGTTTATAAACCAATCGATATAAAATTTCTAAAGAATGTGGGAACCCTTTAAGTATCACCTTTCCTATATTGACTCCATCTTAAAAATCATGGAAAATGTCCATAGATGAGTTATCCTTACTAAACCGAAAATTTCATTGAAAATAATCATTCATACCATAACAATACTACTTCCCTTTTAACCACATAAAACTTATTTTAAGTTACCATAATTCATCTTTAATATCACATAATTAGATTAAAAAATCAACCAAAATCCTCAGTTTATGAAATAAAAATTCAACAATTTTATATAATTAATAATTTGAATAAATGTCTTAGATTTAATATCATTAATAATTATTTATAATCAACAATACCACTTATTTACCCAAACCAGTTTAAATTATTTAATTTAATAAGTTTTAATTTCTAAAGATATTTTTAAGGTGTTTAATTCATTTATGTATTCAAAAATTGATTATAAACAATAAGAAATCACAATCTTGATATTGTGAGGTTTCAATCAAAAAAACAATTTCATCTATTAATTAGACTACACTATTATTTATTATAGAAAATGTATCTAATTTGAATGAATGAATACATAGATTATTATCATTAAAGAAAAAAAATGTAAATTTCACTTTTAAAGTAATACTTAAAAATAAGGAAAAAATAATACATAAATTATAAAGAAAAAATATATATATATATAAAAGAGATTAAAACTCCAATGATTTAAATACAACATAATTTAATAGTGTAAATTTTAAAACTCCTTTTAATAAAGCATGATGATTTAGTAGGGTAGAAGGATTACTATATGAAAAAATCAGTCCATTATTTACTCATATAACTTTAATTGCTTCTAAAAAAGATATGTTTTATTTTTTTTATTGTAAATATTTTTAAACAATGAAAATAAAAAAACATTTAATTATTTAGAAATGATTTTAATTATTTAAAAATGATTATAATTATTAAAAAATATTTATTTTTAAATTAATTTGAGTGGCCTTAACAAAACACACTTGTTTCATTTCAAAATGTAAAAAAATTTCAAATATCAAAAGTTTTAATTTCCCTCATTCATTTCCATTCGGTTGCATGGTTTGTCCAGAGAAGGAGGGAGGATCTGATCCAAATCTGAGTTGGATCGATAGAAAAAATGCGAGAGATCCTTCACATTCAGGGGGGGTCAATGTGGCAACCAGATCGGCTCCAAGTTCTGGGAAGTGGTCTGTGAAGAACACATGATCGATCTTACTGGGAGATATGAGGGCACTTCAGATCTACAACTTGAAAGGGTTAATTTTTATTGCTTGATGTCGTTAGGAAGGAGGCTGAGAACTGTGTTTGCCTGCAAGGTATGTGTCTTTTTCAAATTCAAATCCTTGACCTTGTGTTTTTTAAACGTAGGATTTCATTTGCTACAATGATATGGGTTTTTGTTTGTTGTATGGGTTTTTGATTACCTATATTTTGTATTTTTATCACCGATTAGATTTTCAGTTAATATGTCGAATGTATCTTATAAAATTTTCTTCTTGTGATATTTCTTCGTTTGCGAAAAATTCTCGACGTGAGAAGTTTTTCAATGAAGATATTAGGATTGATGTGAAGATATTAGGATTGAAGTTTTTCGATGAAGATATTAGGATTGATGTGATTGATGTGAAGATATTATACAGCTTGAGTGATACAGGGGAGTGATTATTTTAGGGAAAAAATCCATAACTGACATTCTATTGATCTGTGTGTCCATGCAGTTGGTAATTTGAACCACGTGATCTCGGAAACCATGAGCGGAGTTACTGTTGCCTAAGGTTTCCTGGTCAGTTGAACTCAGATCAAATCCAATGTACTATAAAACAATCATTCAGTTCCTTCTTTTGGTATCTGGGTAAGGCATTTCCATTTAAATAGGATTTTCTTAATTGTCTTTTCGTTCTTACCATAAAATATGTTCATTGCCTCTGATTTGAGTTGGATTCTCAAGTTTGACTCTTCTTTGTTTGGAATCCAAGCTGACTTGTTTCTGGGTTGGACTCAGCCTCAAGTCATACCATAATGCTAAATCCATTACCATATTTAAAAAATAAAGAAAAAAAAAATACACAACAGTTCAAACACTTCCAATATTCCACTATTGATTAATTTTTTTGATAAAAAATTAGCTAAATTCATGCCAGAAAGTGTCGTCTCAGACAGATTGTGACATGATTAAACAACACCTTAATAATCGAACAAGGTATGACAAAATTTCAAATCATATCCTGTAGTATTTGTTGGAGAAGTCCCTGATGTTGGTGGAGCAGATGGGACTGCAATTACAACAGAATTAAGAACCCCATTACCTCCATAGCCTTTGGCAAATCTCTGCAAAAGGGATGAGTGGTATTAATAGAAAGTATCGATCTAGTACTGGGTACTTGGTCTGAAGGCTAAAATCTAGAGAAAGTATCGATCTGGTAAATCCTAAGTCAACCCTCCTCAGGACTTTTCCTTAGTAAATATATCTTGGATCACATAGTGAAGTACTTATATTGTCCCTCTAAATTTTAGCCCGGAGATTAGCTTCATAATGTAAAGAGTAAAAACAAACTCTCGGAGAACTAGAACTAGTTCTATTTCTTGGTCTAGAACTAGATCTGAGATGGAGATGCATTGAGTACAAATTTAGGGTTATAGAACTTGGAGAAAGAGTATACTTCAAACCTCCACACAATACTTCGTTCTTCGTGTATCTTCAAATAATAGGATTTTACTTGAGCAAGGGCTACTTCTGTGTTATTGAAAAGGTGTATCTAAAATTTGCATCATTATGTACCTTTTGACATTCATTTTAGCACAATGAATCAGGCCACAAAGAATCATATAAAGAGAGAGATATGTCATAGAACTCAACTACCACATAGGCATAATGCCACAAATATTTCAAAACTTGTATGCCAGAGTGTCACAAAAATTCAGTATACTATAGTGCCATAAATCATTCAGCTGCCATGAAAGAAGTCATAGGTTTAGATCTATCGTGAATGCTTCTTGTGTTTTTCTATTGTAAACAATTCTCCCAATATTTTGAGATTAGATGCTTCAACAAATTTATTGTCATATGATCTTTGATACTTCAGATCACATGTCACATATATATGGTACTCTTCCAAATTCTGTTCTGCTTCATTTTCTACCTTCATTTGCCCATAAAATATTTATCCTTTTGTAAAGATGATTATCATAAACTTGACCTTCAACCTTAAGCAAGAGCGAGTTACAATAAATGGTTAAGAGGTTTCAAACTTCATTGGATATTCTTTCATATTATTCCATAAGTCACAAAGAATATTGTATCGAATGTCATGTATAGTCACATGTTATTGTTTGGTGTCATCATAAGTGCTTGTTTCTGTAACTTGGTCGAGAGATTAGCTTTAAAGAGATGTAGGATTTATTCTTTCAGTCTTGGTCCTATATTCCTTTAGGATTCAACCTACAGAACTTTTGGAAAGATGCTTCAGACCATAGTCTCAAATTATGATATAGACTTTTGGATTGCAGACATAGAGCATAGAGGATAACTTACTTGTTAAAGGAAAGAGAATCTATCAAGAGTATTGATTTGGCTTCCAATAACGTCTTTCCATGATGGATACTATAGAGAAGATGATCGCATAGTGAAGTACTTATATTTTCCCTCTAAATTTTAGCTTGGAGATTAGCTTCATAAGGTAAAGAGTAAAAACAAACTCTCAGAGAACTAGAACTAGTTCTATTTCTTGGTCTAGAACTAGATCTGAGATGGTGATGCATTGAGTACAAATTTAGGGTTATAGAATTTGGATAAAGAGTATACTTCAAACCTACACACAATACTTCGTTCTTCATGTGTCTTCAGATAATAGGGTTTTACTTGAGTGAGGGCTACTTATGTGTTATTGAAAAGGTTTCTCTAAAATTTGCATCATTATGTACCTTTTGACATTCATTTTAGCACAATGAATCAGGCCACAAAGAATCATATAAAGAGATAATTTCCAGCATGTTCTTTACAATGCTATGCTATATATAGTTGGAGAATGTCATTCATGCTTTCCACAAATGTAAATCAAATGATTATGCCTCTTTTTGTATGTTTAATTGCAAATGAATTCTAACTCAACTCTCTGGTTTGTTGGTAAATTGAAGGATATGCTGTATTAAATATATATCATGCCTATCAGGTGTTTTTGGACAAGTAAACCTTCATATTGCAGTTTGTCTCACTTTAAGTCAATTCCAAATTGTGACTCTTATGATGTATATGGCAAGAAAATGCATTCTACTTTCCTGATTAGGATAATCTTAATTGTTATGCTTTCTTGTATGTATTTGTATTAACTTTGAATATTCTATTTTCTGTTTTCTTGGCAAATTGAAGTACACGTTTCTTTTAAATATTTTTCTCAGTTGCTCAATGTGTCTTTACATTAGTTTTTACAAGTGGGTTTCTGATTTCCTGTCCCCTTTTGCTACTAGTTTTGTAGTATCCAAACCAACTCCCTCCACCAGGAGAGATTCCATGCAACGTATGGCCAAAGATGAGTGGCCATCTACTCTTATGGTGACCTTGGTAGATTATTATGGGGGAACATGTACTGTATCAATTGACCAGCAAGGATCTGTTACATCTGAAACTACAAGGAAAGGTAAGAAAAACCGTTTACCTGTTGTAGAAGGAAAGGACTGTCAAGTTGAGGCTCATCAGATTTTGGAGTTTGTAGCAGCATAACTGCATGCACTTTCATGGTTATCTGCCACATATAAATGATTCTCTTCCGATTGTTTTAAAATAGCAGTAGTGACGCAAAACCTTTTACCATTTATTCTGAATGCAATGATGTTGAAATTTTGGATGACAATGGCATTGATGAAAAATATCAACTCAAGAATGATACATAGATCATTACGCTTGGGTAACTAATGTTGGGATATGAATTTCCTACTACATGGTCCATTTTTTTGCAAATTATTTTGATCGAACAATTAATTTATGGAGTCTGGACAATGAATTCATTTTGGATTTGTGGGTAAGATTTCAGTTCTGTAAAAATTTCATAATTTAGCTCTTTTGAAGTTTGCAACTCAGCCTTCAACAAGCCTGTAATTAGGCCTAAGTAAAATCCTGAATTCCACTCCTCTTGTAGTCTACAACTCGACTCTGTGACCAACGAAATTCACTCTATGGAAGCCTGTAATTTTGACCCATGTGCAAGCAACTTTAGACCTGCAACTGTTGCAGGTCTAAAGTTAATAGGTTCAATTTATCCAATAGTCAAATCCTTTCCAATAGTTAAACAACTATATATATCAAACTAAATTCTACACTTTAGAACATGAACTTGACCAAGAATTCGGTAAAAGCACAATAGAATATTTTAATTATGAAGCAAGAAATATTAAGAAATATCTGAAGCATATTTGAATCAATTAATTTATGGAGTCTAGATATATATAGACACACACAACACAACTGATGGAAACCTTTGTATATCTATTTTTCATCATAGCTCTTAAAGGCATTCCTGTGATCATTAATGGTCTGTCAAGGAACTTAGAATGAAATATTTCATGAGACCAATTCTGTGATGTATTGAAGACACACCAACTTAATAAATTAGGGTGTTTTGCATTGGGAGTTATAATTTTGGCTGTAAAGGATTATCATCAGTAGTACTTTCATCCCTTCTGTGGATCATAAAAATTCTTTGTTGACAATAAAATAATGACCTTTCCTGACAGTGAAAACTTGTGAACATAAATAATTTTAATAGTGAAACCGTGACTTTGGCCTTGAGATAACCTGTCTAGTGAAGCACATTCTGGTTTGGCACTTGATATATCTACTTGACAGCAAGATGGATGTGACAACAACGTTGAAGACAATATGCTAGGATTTGATGCACAAAAGCAAGCTTGATTACTGAAGCCTTGATTACTGTCCATATCTGTTTTTTGATTATGTATTATGCAAAATATATATAATTTTCCAGAGAAATGGGGTTTTGCACATAAGATATATCATTCGATTTTATTTTTAAAATCATAGGTTTCAATATTAATGATTGCCATGATTCCCAGCGCCGCAAATAAACGAGGAGAAGATAATGAAATCAAAGCTGATAATAAACAAATTATCAATTTATTGATGTGCAAGCAATGCATAGATACGGATATTACAAAAATTTTCCTCTTGTTCGCTAAATTCACTCATGATCCACTCATCTAGACTGCAGGAACAGTGAGTTATTGATTAATTTGAGGCGAAGCAAGAGTATTAATAAGTATCGGGCTTACTCGCTTCTGCTCCATGAAAGGATCCACATTGGTACTGCGTGGTATCGCTACCTACAAAGTCAAAGAATGTATTGTTGTGAGAGTTAGACTATATCAAATCCTATATAAGCTTTACTTTATTCCGTCACTTGTGAGAGTTAAAATGAAATTGGTCGCATTAATTTTTTTTTTTAAATATTTTAAGCTATGCGTCGGAAGACTGACGCTTCGTAAGCGTCGGAAGACCGACGTCCCTTTTTAAAAAAATTTTTACAATGCCGTCAGAAAAGCGACATTTACCAACGTCAGAAGAGCGACGTTCCCAAACGCGGAAAAGAGACATTTTTCCCTTTTCGTCGATCTTGTGACATTCTATTTTTTTTTTAAATTTAAATGTTCGTCGCTATTGCAACACTTCTTCCCAGTGTCGGTCTTGCGACGCTTTTGCAAAGCGTCGAAATTTCGACACTTTGGCAAAGAATCGGTCTTGCGACACTTTTGCAAAGTGTCAGTATTGCGACACTTTAATAAGCATCGAAAGAGAGACGTTCAAAACGTCGGACCACATATCGTCGGAATTGCGACAGTTTACAAACGTCGGAAGAGCGACAGTTTACAAACGTCGGAAGAGCGATGTTCAAAACTTCAGACCACATATCGTCGGAATTACGACAGGTTACAAATGTCAGAAGAGCGACGGTTTGGAAAACGTCGGAAGAGCGACGGTTGTTTGGAAACATCAGAAAAAGTGTCAGTATTGTGACACTTTGGCAAAGCGTCGGAATTGCGACGTAATGGCTAACCAAATTTTTTCTGGCCTCGAAATTTTGCTGTTGCGAAGACTATGTGGCTGAATAGCGACGAAGTGGCCGTTGGAAATTGGGCCAAATTTTCTAGTGCCAGGACACTCTATGCCCACGACTCTGCTTTAGATCAACCCGATATGACCTCAGAAGCTTGGATGCACCCTTAACAAGCTATGCAAGCCACTTTGGGGTCCTTGGCTATAGGAATAATACATGCAACCCATGACTCTTCTCAGCTAGGCCACTACCTTAGCTCTTCTTTCCCGCAGTTCTGCTTCAGATCACCCATATCTGATGCGATAACATGTTTGTGATCCTGACCCTTTTGCGCGAGCTCCTTTCGACATACCTATGGGAGCCATAAACATAAAATACAAGCTAAATCCAAAATGGCATGGAGTATATCTCATGAGATAATATGTGAAAATGAACTTGGTGTCGCTTCTATTTATAAATTTTTGAGGGACTGTTTGGGGCTTTGACTAAGTCAACATGCAGTTTGGCCGACCCATAAAATAATAAAATAATTCATAATTTAACTTCCACTTAACTGATTGGAACGATCTATAGGTAAATTTTGATCCTCTCGAAAAGAGGAATATGATTAAATTATTTTATTGATCATCTAAGCGATCCAATGTGGAATTTGAACCTAGTTGCAAAAATTAACACTCCCTCTCAACTAGGACGAATTGCACTTCGAAATATTTTCTTGTAGTTCTCTCCATCAAGGTGTCATCACAACTCAAATAAATCTGTTGATATCTGTTCAACGAAAAATATTCCATTTTGTTATATTCATGCATCATCAGGTATCGTCACTGAACATCTCTATGATGCAGTCGTCATTCTGTGAACCTTTTCATTATAAATCATCAATGTACTCTTCATGCTTATTTCTACTTATCTATTGATTTTTCATGATTGTATACTGAACATTATGGGATCTAGAAGAATATTTTTTCACCGGAGGGGAGCTTAGACTAACATCCTTCATCCATCAGGCTATCATCCTGGAATCTCAACCATCGGGTTACTACATGTTATATCATGAACGAAGAGCATATCATCATGGAGTACATCTCAACCTATAATAGCATCGGGGAGAGCATCTTGACCTGGAATCTCATGGGGGAGATATATCTCTACATGCAGGGGAACCTAAATGGACCCTGGGATTACATCAGGGAGAACACTCTCAACCTCGAACTGCATAGAGTTATCTCAAATCATTCTATTTCCTACTGATCTTCCCATCGATGAACCTGAATATTCATTTGGTACGACACCTACATCATAATATGATTAGGTTGTACACCCCAAGTACAGTCTCAAACCATTGGAAAAATGAGGAGTGGTATTCCTGACAAGCCTTGCTTGTGGGTATGATGCCAACTAGAGTATACTCTGCATGGAGTAGATAGGGGAGAAAAATTGTCCAACCCTATAAAGATAGGGGAGAAAAATTCTCAACCTTGGGTAACATATAGCCAAGTGCCATATTTTATAGAGATCCCTCAACCCGAGGAGCCCTCTATCTAAATTCCTCATTCTAGGATCTCAAACAAAGAGGAAGAGCTGACTCAGTTCCCTTGATCAACGCTCTCATCTAGTATCTATTGTTTCCTTCCTACAAGACACCACATTAAGTTTTATGTTAGAACATACATAATCATGTAAATCACAATAAGATACTAATCATAAAAATATACCATAATCATCCTCTCTTTCACAGAGGTGTCAATCATACATGGATATCATAATCATCCTCCCTCTCATGCAGGTGTTAATCATAATCCTAATCTTGTCTCGAACAGTTGCACTGTCTCACTAAATTGAGAAATAACAATCCCAACTATATGTATATTGGATTCTATGTCATAATAGTGTATCCATGTCTTATATATATCGTTCTCATTCAACTCTCTAAGGAACTGCTACATCATGCCTCACAACTAGCCTTGCTAGCAGCATTATACAGGACCTTGGTCATGCTATGGACCTCTCGTCCAAGATATCATGGCATGTATCATAATAAGGCTAAATCCAAGTGTGCTCATTAATACTAATCCAAAAAATAATCAGTTCATTCATGCAGATACATATCATGGGATAAATATCCCAAACTTTAAGAGTAGAACAAATAAAAGATGTTTGGTGGAAATTCTGAGTGAAATGACTCAATCATGAATTCAATCAGGTTCATACACATCATATATGGATGGATGTTCAAAACATAAAATCAATGATTCAGCTAACTAACATATTCCATGTCACGTTCAATAAAAATTTTAACTTTAAATCAAAGTTTCCAAGGATTTATATTACACAAAAAAATTTCAACAATCTTGCACTAAGGAATTTCTTTCCCAAATATCAAAAATCAATTCATCATGCTATGATACATCATTATGATATTCATAAGTAATCTCCCTCTTACACGGAATTTTAAGAGGATCATCACCTATCAAGGATAGGTTATTAGTATGTATAATTCAATCCATAATAAAAATCAAGGCCATACCTTGAAACTCATTATCCTGGCTTCACTATATAATGGTCAAATATAAACAAATCTGAATCAAGGAGCTTGCATCACGCAACACTCTCTACAAGAATAATTCCTTACCATGCCAATATATCAAACGTTACTGAAATCAATGTTGTGTCAACAAAATAAGCTCATCAAAGTTTAGAATTAAGTCAAAACTACTATTAAAGATATTTATTTCATAGTATCAATTCTTTCAACTAGATACGTGCAACACACATATCAAGTCTTGACTCCATTTCATGTCAAGCTCTCAATTTTGTTATTTAACATGTAATTATAGGACATTTCCGTCATTAAATGTGAGTGTATAAACATCAAGGTTAAGTCATGCATTTTCATAATAAGTCACACCAACCATTGTGCTAGGAACAAGGAGGCCAATACAGAACCATACTTTTGTATACTCACATAAGACACTAAAGGTCACCATGCGCACATAGCATTGTCATCTGGTAAAATAAACTATCGCCAGATCAAATCATGCCAAATACAAATGTGTGATCATGGTAAGATCTATAATTCTAGACATATCTCAATCATTAAGCATATATTATCAATATCAATCAGGCAAAAAAATGTAGCACAATCATCAAACATAATGGCATATCCATATGAATATCTCGATCACCTGCACACACAAGTTAGAATTAAACGTAAGAACTTTCCTGGCTGGAAGATTTTACTGGTATCTACAATACATATGCAAAAATTACATCTTCCAAGTGACCATTTATTTCATGGTTAATTCCAAAAATTCCAGAAATTAATTTAGAATGAAAGAAAAAATCAGAGATCCATGGATTTAGAGTATAGATCGAATTCATTGTACATAATATCAATTTTTTTCCTATCAGGAATAACCACGTCTATGAGCCTTCGTTTGCGCAAATTAGGTTGATACCTTTGTTCTATATCAACAAAGTCAAACACTCGTAAATAATATTTCAATAGCAACATGAGTAATAATATTTTAGGAGAGTGATTCTCCCTCTTAACAAGAATCCACTTCATTCATGTCATTAACCTGTCGTTCATTGAGTCATGCAACATGTAACATACATCCTCTTACTTAGAATATATATATATATATTATCCCTAAATTAAGAAATTAATACCCCCATTACAATTCATAGGCTATGAAATATACAAGGTTGAGTCCTCAATTTATCTAACAGTATCATATGTTCCCTCCATTCTCTAATTCAACTAATACACCTCAAATACCATAATCTTTTGTAGGCATTTATGCATATCATTATATTATTGTGATTACTATTCATGGTCTAATGCCGTTAAAATGATGGCTACATAAACTTTGCTCTAGGCACAAATTACCTTTGGGTTAATCAACTTAGTTTGTCAAGGCATGATTACCTTGTACATGGTCAACTATATACAGATCTTTAATAATTTATATGGTGTGCTTGGTAGTAGGAGGGGCTACATTACTACATACATATATAAGAATGCAAGGTCCAGGTTAATTTTCCTCCACCATAACTATATGTCACCATACCATTGTACTAAGATATATTGCACCTTCATAAAGTTTGGAACTATGATATAATGCATTGTTATACCTTGTTAATGGAGTTGATACGGTTTGCAAGGAGTAATATCACGTTTTTATAACAATGGTTAGTTGACAAATATTCCAGTTCACATAACCTTCACATGGTCTCGCAAACCTGTCTTGAAGTCTCTTCGAGGGTTAGGATTGTTCCCCCATAGATCCTATGGTAAATAAGAGTTTAAACTACAAACCTAAGTCTTATTCTTAACACGTTGTTGGGTTTTCATTTCTTCTTTTGGAAGCAAGGTTGTGCTCTACCCCCATTCGAGGGCAGTTGTCTCACCTAGAGGTATAAAAGGTTGCCTTTCCTCATGGGTTTCCAAACTGTGTTACCTCCTGATCTAGGTGGAGCTCCCTAGATCCATGGTACTGTAATGCATTCACAACGCATGATTTTTAATGGTAAGTTTATCACTACATTACTGGTTATTGCAGGGTTTAAGCATTGCATTGTATGACTTTGCTAGAGTTTAATGTTTCTTTTACTGAATTGATTTACACCTCCTAGGTACCCATCAATATGACGTATCCCTTTTCAATGTGGCATATATGTGTGTTTCTTCCTTCCCTTCGACACTCTCTAGGAGAGGTAAATTGAAATCGTTTGTGTTTTATTTCTTGAAAACCATGTTTGATGGTTAATATGCTACCAACTCCCTGATCAAATTTTTATTCGGATGTCACAAGGTTGGACCACAAATGCATACTCTACATCCCTAAGGTAAAATTTTTGGTTAATACCTTTACCCTTCCTTTCACAATATAAGGTATGGTGACATTATGTTATCTTTGATTTGTGTTATTGCATTCCCATGAGCATGACATGTCACACGACTCATGGCTCTTAACTGTTCCAGAGCCTTTGGTCTAAGAAATTCCTCTGTAGTCGATGAGGCCGCAAATTAGAGGTGAGTTTAATATCAATAGCTTTCCCATACTCACATTTTATCCAATATTTTACTCGTTCCTAATCTTTTCTTGGTGCCCACTGTGCATAGGAACCCCAGAAATTTGTGTTGCTACCAACCTGTCTTTAGGTAACCACCTCCATTTATTTATATAGGTGTTTCATTTCTAATGTGGTTTAGAGTATCCACCTAGCGTGGCACTAAAACATTTTTTCTTTTTTTTGCAGGTATACAGTACCTTCCAGGGTTTCTGCGAGAGGACCTTTCGAGCCATATTT
This sequence comes from Pinus albicaulis, assembly GCA_034641835.2. Lineage (NCBI taxonomy): Eukaryota > Viridiplantae > Streptophyta > Pinopsida > Pinales > Pinaceae > Pinus > Pinus albicaulis. The sequence goes on along the minus strand of CM076578.1, from coordinate 595,099,037 downwards.
ATCCTAGGTAATGGTTGGTTTGCCTGACTACAGGTGAATCATCTGTCCCTGCTTTTATGAGGGTTTTATAGCCTTTTTTCCTTCCTCCTACGATATGGACACATCCGAAATAGGTTGAAGTTTTTTCTTTGTGTTTCTATGTTCATCACGAGACTTGAAGCTCCCTAGAGGAATGTATTTACCTGCATACTTTCTAGTGTTATGATGATTTGGATCATCTAGTGAAATTCAGGGTAAATTATTCCCTCCTTCCCTATTCTGGGAGGTGCAACTAATATCCATTGTTAATGGAATGGAATGGATGCCTTCTTTGAATACGGTTCTATTATGTATAGATAATAAAAAAAATGGTGAAGGAATGAATGTTTGATATTGTATGTTTGGGACTGCTCTACACTGGTTTTAGTAGTTTAATATATATACATGAATTCACTGTATCGGTGCAGTAGCTTAATATATATGCTTAGTTTCACAGTATCTACGGTGTACAATTTTTGGATATTAATTTCCTCATATGTGTAATTACCTAATACGTTACTAGTGGTTAATTTACATAGAATATCACCGCTCTCGGTTATGTACTTATTTTCTCGTTTGATTTTCTATTTGTGAATGGAAGTAGTGAATTGGCCTTATATATACCCATGCATGGATGAAATTTAGTTTCCTTATTGATAATGGTTACGCTATGAATTTTTCATTACATGTGATTATGTAAATAGGGTTAAGGAATGGTGCATCTATACTTCTTTTTCACTGCTACTTAATAAACCAAGGTTTCTCTGTTATAATTTTTCAAATGAAATCCTTCCTAACCATTGGTTCAATAATTTCTTCTCTGCATTCTGAAATTAATTTTTGTGGCAACACATTACCCAGAATTGGGTTAGTGTCATAGTCAAGAGACTTCGAGCCTACACACATCATCCTTTTGGCTGGGTTGTATTTATCACACCTCAGTAGCGATCTTCACTGTAAAAGGTGATGTGTCCCCCATCATTTACCCTTATCCAACTACAGACTTACTGTACCTTATATACATGTTTAAAACCATTTTATCTATCATAACAATGATTCGACCACTAGTAAATCCACTAGCACCTTGTAACCCTCACTTAATTGGTACATAGTGAAGACCATAATTTTATATTTACTAACCATCTATTGTTATCTAGTTTAAAGGAAAATTACAATAATTCCACCAGTAAATCCACTAGCACCTTGTAACCCTCACTTAATTGGTACATAGTGAAGACCATAATTTTATATTTATAGACCATCTATCGTTATCTGGTTTAAAGGAAAATTACAATAATTACCTACGCTTAATTAAATCAATTAACCCGGAAAACACAATAATTAATATTGTCTCACCGTGCCATAGGAATTATCTTCTAGTATCTTGTTTTACTATACTTATATATATAAGGAATATGGGAGCAAGTAGAGAATCTAGAGCCTAGGAATGCATTCCCTCTCTCTATTTTCCTAGTCACTTTTATTCCTCAATCTAAGTTCACGATTCATACTATCATAACCTTTTCATTATTCTAGGGTTACGACTCAAATCTTTGTAGATACTTTATCATAGGTAGCTTTTTCAGCTACTCATTGAACTACTCTTATGCTACAATTATATTAGTAAAAAAACGTTTTTATATCAACAACCACATCAGTTATTTTTACTACATGCAAGACTAGTAAGTTCCTAAATATAAAATCTTACCGTCACAATCTGCTTAATATGGAATACTAATTAGATATTTAATACTTCAAATAAGAACATCTATCCACCTAACTCAAGTAATTCCTTCAATTTTCATTGTTCAAGAAAGAATTCCATATCATAATAAAATCACCACACCATGTACACTATAACATAATATGATATAACCTATACTCCAAAGTACTAATTATAATTAATATAAAATTAACCTGAATAAACCTGTTTACCACAAATTAAATGTTGGCAAATCAACACAACCAAATTAACTTGGAAGAAATGATTTTCCACCCAACCACAGACTTATCGCCTCAAGTCCTCCTCATTGATGACAAATTAGATTCTGGAGTACATGATTTGTATGTATGTAATGGATACGCCCATGAAGTGGGAGAATTTTCTGCATTCCCATCAAAGTGCCATCTTTTTTCTTGACAAATAACACTAGAGCTCCCCACGGGGACACACTTGGCCTAATGTAGCCTTTGTTTAAAATTTCCTACTATTGCAGTTTTAACTCTAAGAGTTCTGGTGTACTCATTCTATATGGGGCTCTGGATACTGGAATGGCTCCTAGAAATAAATAAATAGAGAAATATATTTCTCTACGAGGGGGTATATTAGGAATTTCCTCAGGAAAAACATCTTTGAAATCTCTAATTTCTGGAATATTTTCTAAGGTAGGATTTTTTTTGTGTTGTTTTGATTCCTCTACATGAACAATATAGCCTTGAAAACCCTTCCTTGTTGTTTGTTTTAATTTCAATGCAGATATTTTTCTGATAGACCCTAGTTTTAGTTTTCCTCTAATCATAATTGGATGCCCCTGCAAGTTAATGCAGCGTACAGTCTTGTCTATATAATTTATAACAACTTTATGTTATTCTAACAAATCCATGCTGATCAATATGTCATATGACCCCAACGAAAGGAAATTCAAGTTCAAGTCTATGGAATACCCATTCAAATTTATAATGCACTTTTTTAATCTATGTGTTACCTTTCGTTTGGTACTAGTAGCGAGTTGTACCAACCAAAAATTATGAAAATTTTCTCACTGTAATTTACACTTTTCCACAACTTGTGAGCTAACATAACTTAAGCTAGCTCCATGATCAATTATAAAAAACATAGGTTGGTTGTGAATAATACATTATATTTCAATCATTTTTAGTTGATGTTCAACTTGCTGATCCTTTAATGATGCACTAATTTGTGGAATGATTCTAGCCAAATAATTTATCGTGGTTTCCTCGTGTACTATTTGAATATTATGAATTGATCAAGGTTTGATTGGATAATCATGCAAAAAATGGTGTTCTACACACCCCCAACACTTTAGTGGTTCCTTCACTTTCCCCTTACATCCCTCATGATGTTCACCTCCATGGGTTTGGACCTTGTGTGTAATTAAGTTGGCTAGCTTGCTCCTCCCTTATTAAATTTATTCCTCTGGTAGTAATTATTAAAATTATTCAAATAAGCAGGCTTGTGTCTTTTTGAATTTACCCCATGCTTTCCTTTTTATTTATTTTGCCATGTTTTGAGACTGTCATTCTGATTTTTAAATTACTGGTAGCACAGTCGGGCCTTTTTGTTTGCTTCATACATCATCTTGAGATTATCGAACTCAATTATTTCCTTATAAATTTCTGGAAGACAGTTTAAAAATATCTTCACTTTCGTATTTTCTTCCCAGATGTACGGTACATAACGAAGTAAGTTGGTAATTTTTGTCACAAATTCATCAATGGTAAGCTTTCCAAACCTTATCTCATGGAAATATTTAGCATGGTCATCATAATATCTCTCGCTGAGGTATCGAGACTTAAATTTTTGTTGTAATTCCTCCCATCTGAATTTCTTCTCATCTAGCAAGTGTATGATTTTGGTCTCTTCCCACCACAGTGTAGCTTTACCTTGTAATTTTTAAACAAAAAGCCTAACTTTTAAGTTCATTTCAAAATCTTACACCTGAAAATACTTGACCATATTCAAGAGCCACGCTTCTGCATCCTCCTCGCTTTCCGAATCTAAAGTAGGAGGTTTTATCTTGCAAAATTCTCCTTGCAAATCCTTATTATTCTTCTTAGACTTAGAATCTGATTTTGCAGATTCTTCATCACTCTCAGAATTCTCTGAGATGGTTTGAACGTATTTTCACTTTATTTTTTCCATCCCCCCACCTTGGTGACTAGATTTTGATGTTATTTTTCTTATTGATTGTTCTTGTTCATTACTGGCTTGTAGTAGTTTCTCATTGCTAGTCCGCTGCTAAAATAGTTCCTGCTCTGAATTCTTGATCATTCCCAAAATATCGGAGTTTGGGTCTGGGATAGTACCCGCCTCTCCTAGTTACACATATAACTCCTCCCTATATGACATGATTGTTGATGTTCAATATTCAGTACCTTATGTCTGACAACAAAACTCATCATCTGTAATCCAAGGAATATTAATATACAACATGATAAAAAAAAGAATGCATAATCATAATTAATAGATAATTTTCATTTCCATGGTCGTCCATATTAGGAACAACGCTCAAGGCGAGCTATGATACCACTTGTAACATACCTACTCTTACTCATATTTTTTTATATCGTTGAATTAAGACATTAATACCCCCATTACAATTCACAACCCATCAAATATACAAGGTTGAGTCCTCATGGGTTGCCAGACTGTGTTACCTCATGATCGAGGTGGAGCTCCCAAGCTCCATGCCATTGGAATGCATTCACAACCCTAGGATTTTAATGGCAATTTTATCACTGCATTACTAGTTATGGTAGTGTTTAACCATTGCATTGTATGAATTTTCTAGGGGTTTATTTTTCTTTTACTGAATTGATTTACACCTCCTATGTACCCATGAATATGATTTCTCCCTTTTCAGTGTGGCGTCTCTTTTTGTTGCTTCATGCCCTTTGCCACTCTCTGGGATAGGTAAATCGAAATAATTTGTGTTTTATTTAATGAATGCCATGTTTGATGGATAATATGCTACCATCTTATTGATCAAATGTTTATCTAGTTGGAACAAGGTTTGACCGCAAATGCATACTCTACAATGCTTAGGTAAAATGTTTAGTTAATCCCTTTACCCTTCCTTTCACTGTATAAGGTATGATGACATTCTTTTATGCTTTATTTTTGTTATCACAGACCCATGAGCAAAATGTCTCACATGGCTCATGGCTCTTAACCCTTCCACATCCTTCGGTCTGGAAAATTCCTTTGTAGTCGATGAGGCTTCTGCTCAGAGGTGAGTTTAATATCAGTAGCAACACATGAGCCCCAGAAAGCTACGTTGTTTATAGCCTCTCTTCAGGTAAACCCATCCATTTATTTATATCGGTGTTTCAATTATGTTGTCGCTTACAGTATTCCTCCTAGGGTGGCATTAAAAAATTTCTTTCTTCTTCTTCTTCTTCTTTTCACGTATACGCTACCTTCTAGGATTTTTGTGAGAGGACCTCCTGAGGCATATTGCTCCCATCTAATCGTCGGTTTTCCTGACTACGGGTGGGTCATCCGTACCTTTTTTTATGAGGGTGTTATGGCCTTTTGTCCTTCCTCCTATGATATGGACACGTCCGGAATAGGTTCATATTTTTTCTTTGTGTTTCCATGTTCATCATGAGGCTCTAAGTTCCCTAGAGGAACATATTTACCTGCATAATTTATAGTGGTAGATGATTTGGATCATTTAGTGAAAATCAGGGCAAATTATTCCCTTTGCGCTTGTTCTGGGAGCTGAAAATAATCTCTGTTGTTAATGGAATGGAATGGATTCCATGTTTGAATAGGGTTCTATTATGTATAGGTAATAAACAAAAATGGTGAAGGAATCAATGTTTGACGTAGTATGTTTTGAGTTGCTCTACACTGGTTTCATTATTTTAATATATACATGCTTTCATTGTATCGATGCACTAGTTTAATATATATTCATGCTTTCACAATATATGTGGTGTACAATTTCTGGAGATTCTCTACCTCATATGTGTAATTACCTAATACACTGCTAGTGGTTAATTTACATAGCATATCATCACTCTCAGTGGTGTACTTATTTTCTCATTTGTTATTCTGTTTGTGAATGGTAATAGTGATTTGTCCTTATATATAACTATGTATGGATTGAATTTAGTCTACTTAGTGATACTGGTTACACTCTGAATTTTTCATTACATGTGCTTATGTCAATAGGGTTAAGGAATGGTGCATCTATACTTCCTTTTCGTGACTACTTAATAGAGTAAGGTTTCTTTGTTACAATTTTTCAAATAAACTCCTTCCCAACAACTGGCTCAAAAATTTATTCTCTGCCATATGAAATTAAATTTGGTGGCAACGCATTACACATAATTGGCTCAACATCATAGTCAAGAGACATTGAGTCTACACAGTTCACCCCCTTCGTTGGGTTGTATTTATCAAACCTGAGTAGCGATCTTTACTATAAAAGGCATTAGGTAATTTTTGAGGTCTAAAATGGGCCTCCTAAGAAAAATGTACAACCAAAATAAAATTTATACAAACCAACAACATTCAAGATGATGATTTCAACCATGAGGGAGGATTCACCATTTTTAAGTAAAAAGGTTAAAAAACAATAAAATAATATAACTACTTTTTCAACTTGTATTTTCAACTTATCTCCTTAATTTTTACTCAAATTTCAAGCAGTGGTACTCTCTAGATGAAAAATTTAATTCCTCTTCCAAGGAGTACCCATGTTGCACACTTTCGATGGACCCTATTATATGAAAAGTGAGAAATACATGAAAAAACGTGATTTCAATCATGTTTTTCATGTATTTATAGTTTTTCATGCCATAGGATGCATTGAAAGTATGCAACATGGGCACTCCTTGGATGAGGACTCAAATCTGCATCGAACGAGTGTTCTTGCTCAAAATTTGAGTAAACCCATAGGGAGATAAGTTGAAAATATAGTTTTTGGTTTTTTCCCTCTAACATATGATGATGTAATCTAATATTATTTTATTATTTCCAATATTATTTTATAATTTCCTTAGGAGGCCCATTTTATACCTCGAAATTCCCCTAATGTGATGTATCCCCCAACATTCACCCTTCTCCAACTACAGACTTACTGTACCTTATATACATATTCCTAACCATTATCTTTATCATAACAATGATTCAACCATGAGTAAATCCACTGGAACCTTATAAACCTCACTTAATTGGTAGATAGTGAATACCATAATTTTATATTTAATGATCATCTATCGTTTTCTGGTTTAAAGGATAATTAAAATAATTAACTAGCCTTAATTAACTCAATTAACCTAGACATTGCAAGAATTACTGTTGTCTCATAGCGCAATAGGAATTATCTTCTAGTCTCTCATTTTACTATACTTATATCTAGAAGGATTATCAGAATAATTACAAGCCTAGGAATGTATTCCCAATCTCCATTTTCCTAGTCACTCTTATTCATGAATATGAGTTAACGAGTCATACTATCATAACCTTTTCATTAGTATGGGGTTACAACTCAAATATTTGTAGATACTTTATTAGAGGTATGTTTTTCAGTTATGCATTGAACTACTCTTGAATTACAATTATATTAATAAAATAATGTTTTTCTATTAGCAACCACATCTATTATTTTTAATACATGAAAGACTAGTAAGTGTCTAAATCTAAAATTTTACTTTCACAATATGCTTTATATGGAATACTAATTAGATATTTAATTCTTCAAATAACTACATCTATCTGTCTAACTCAAGTAATTCCTTCAATTTTTATTGTTCAATAAGAAATTCCATATCGTAATAAAATCATCGCACCATGTACGCTATAAAAAAATATGATATAATCTCTACTCCAAAGTAATTACAATTAATATTAAATTTACCCAAATAAACATGTTTTCCACGAATTAAATGTTGGAAAATCAACACAGCCGCATTAACTTGGAAGAAATTATTTTCTGCCCAACCACAGACTTATCCCCTCAAGTCCTCCCCCGTGCTGAGATCAATCCTTCTGCCAGGTTCAACAACCTCCATTGTCTTGGTTAAGGCCTTCTTATGCCTACTTTCCCAACAACCTTTCCTTAACGACATCCCATTTTTTTGGGTGCTGCTAATCCCCATAGCCTAGGATTTTTGGAAAAAGTATAAATTTTTCTTTTAAAGCTTGATTTTATCTACTGTGGTTCTTTCCTTACCGATCCCGAGTTTTGTTTCCTCACATTGGGTGATTTATTGGATATTTATCTCCAATCTTAAACACAATAATTTAATTTTTCTCCTAGGGATTTTTACGAGAGGTTTTGGGAAAGATTTTTATTCCATCCTAACTACTTGGAGAGGAGTTATGATCTCATCATTCCATTTCTGTTCCACTTTGTTTTTCAATCTTAATTATATTTATTCAAAATATTCATTACATTCAATAATTGTTTTATCAATCAAATATACTATATTTGTCCTTGCTAAAAATAGTTTAGCAACTAAAACCTTCACACATAAAACTGGAGTATTACACAACAACATATATGCTATATCATAAACATATATCTATCACGATCATCAATATAATGTTATAAATCTTTCATCAAGGGGTGGACTTGAAAGACTAGGGCAGAAGGCTGATGTGACAACACAACCTTAAGATCCAAGTAACAATACATCAAGTTAGAGCATTTAAATTCACTGCATGCTATAACCATAGGTAGTCAAAGATCTGAAACATCAATCTCATAGATATGCCTCTATCCTCATGCTTGCCAATAGAATGCATATAATAATTAATAGGATCAAGCTAGATTATTCAACATACCAGCAAAGTGAAATCACTCTTTTTCCATGTGCTTTAATCATGCGTATCACAAGCATTATAAATACCTTCTATAAATGAGGTAACCTACTATAAGAGATCCATGGATATTATGCATATAAAGAGTCTAGAGTACCATCCAATAAATTTAGAATCAAGATCATAAAAATAATAGATGTTAGCAAATCATCCAGATATGCCACTATATCCAAGATCAACAATAAGCACTCTTGTAGATTCAAGAAGAGCATCATAATCAAAAAATTCAATACCAGGTGCACCATTTCATCATAGGAAACATAAATCCCAATCACTTTTATATGATGCATGAGCCACCTAAGAAGGAGACATTCTCAGTATATCGTAGGGCTTACCTATCCATCCAATGTTGTAGCTGAATCATAATATTAACATAATATATCATGCATGCCTCGCGGTATTACTTGTGCACGTTCACATAGACATATTGTAATGCTCAAGTTCCTCTTTACCTTTTCTAGATGTATCCATCTTTCCCTTTTCTAGATATAAGCATCTATCCTCCATTTCAAAATATCCTCAAGAGGGATCCACTAATCACATTTCATCACAGAGGTTAGAAATATCTAGGCGCTTAAATGTACATGTAGGAAGTAATGACTAGAAACAATAATCATAGAAATCAGATCCGTAAGTGTAAACAAGGTTATAAGTCAAGAAATAAGTATCTTCAATGAGAGATGATGCTCTCCCTCTTGAACGAACATTCAAGAGCCATCCATAGACCATAAAAAATGTTTCATTCAATCAACAAATTTATCAATATCCAGGTCATCTTTCAAATTGATCCCAAGTACTTGAGCATATTTTCAAAGGCTATGAGAGAGTTTCATACACTAAATCTAAATAATTTACCATAAACCAAGGTTTCTCTCAAACCCTTATCCACTATCTACTTAGGGTTTTCTTCACACCCTAGAATTATTTCAAGTCTCTACCATCCTCTTCTTGCTTCCATAAAAGTGTCTCCTTGGGGGTGATCTTCATGGATTTTCTTCAACTAGCTCTGAAAACATGTAATTTTTTTATAAAGAAATATTTTTATTTACTTTTATAGTTACATTTGTTCAATAACATGTTAATTTCACCCCAAATAATTATACCATTGTACAGATCTATATCATTAATCATCAGAATATGAAACTATGCAGGAAGAACAATACCATCATCATCATCATCTAATCAACGAAAAGTAAAATATCAAAGGAAGAGAAGCATGAACACATAGAGACACCAAAATTGGTCTGAGACCAAGGAAAAACCCACTACATGGAAAAACCTTGCAATTTCTTCTTCTTAGACATTCATCAAATGACTCAACAACAAAAGTGAAATGATCCACACATACATATCATTATGATGTAGAAACAACTACCATACATGCAATAAAACATAACCATACTTCTGTTTGAAGGAGCCTGAATCTGAGCACTGAAATGCACTGACCTTGGTTGTAGAAAACTGATGAATACATTTGATATTGAATAAGGATTGTAGATACATCTTGCAGCGGAAACATATAGATATGATCTATAGATCAGCAGATCTATAATACCAAGACATGGATCTGTTAGATCAGAAAGTGATCTCAACTTTGAAGTCTTATATCAGAATCCAAGAGACTGTTAATCACTGTTTTGATGCAACTGTGACTAAGTGAATGATTTCTGGAAGCACTGTACAATCAAGTGAAGGTGACCCAACTCACATATGCTAAGAAAATCTATTGGACACAGCCTTAACACACTCTTTTCACCGCTCTAGGGCCCTTGGCCGCTACCAGGACACTCTGTTCCCATGGCTATGCTTCAGATAAGCCCGATTTGATCTCAAAAGCTTGGTCGCGCCCTTAACAAGCTATGTTAGCGACTATGGGGTCCTTGGTCATAGGCATAACACACCCATCCAGTGGCTCTACTCATCTGGGCTGCTACCTCAACTCTTTCTGCCAGTGGTTCTGCTTTAGATCACCCAAATCTAATGCAAGGTCATGTCTATGATCCCGACCCTTTCTGTGAGCTCCTTCTAATGTACCTATGCGAGCTAGAAACATAAAATATGAACCAAAACCAAAGTAGAATGGAGGAGATATTATGAGTGAATGTCTGCAAATGAATTTGGTGTCGCTTCTATTTATAACTTTGTGAGGGAACTCTTGGGGCTTTGACGAAATCAACATGCGGTTAGGCCAACCCATAAAATAATAAAAATAATTCATAAGTTAACTTCTGCTTAACTGATCGGGATGATTTATAGGTCGATTTTGATCGTCTTGAAAAGAAGAATCTTATCAAATTATTATCTTAATCATCTAAGTTATAAAATGTGAAATTTCGCCTTAGTTGAAAAAATTAACACTGCAATCCATGGACCAATTTTGCAATCAATCCAAGGTCATCAACAAACGAAAGAAGCTTTATCACAAACTCCCCCAACTGAACACCATCTCCACCTTGCATATTTAGCCACTCTTCCAATTTATCATATATAAACCACAAAGACTAGAGGATAAATGGAAACATTTCTTGACTCGAATGTCACTTCGAAAGCTTTTTGAAATTCCTACTAAAGTTCTAATTTTGACTTTACCTCTTCATAGATCTTATGGACAACAACTCTATAATGGAAACGAATTTCAAGTTCTTTTGTTCAATATATTTATATTATATATACATATATATATTTTAAAAACAACATATAATATATACATAGCTGACATCAAAATATTTTATGTAACATGAGGTCATTTTATGAGGGCACATTAAATTTTTTTTTTTGTTATTAATATATTTTTAAGCATACCTCAATATTAATTCATATATATATATATATATATATATATATATATATATATATATATGATTGATAACCCACATTGCATATTTTATTATATACAACATTAAAATATGTTCTTTTAAAATTTTTTCTATATATAAATATATATGAAGTTGATATCTACATAAATTATTTGACATAGATCTTCATGTTGAAATATTTTTTAAAATTATATCGTTTAAAGATTTTACTTGCATATGTTTTTGCTTCTAATTACTTTAAATGAAATTATATTAATTCATATGGACAACTAATTAAACATAAATAACATATTCATTTTTATTTTTTTTATTATAGTCCACATTACTTTTCTATTTAAAACACATTGCTCTTATACTAGGTTGCCTTTATACTAGGTTGTAGAATAAGCTTGTTGACTCAATAATAATTTACCAACCATTTTGTTTATATGATTTTGCTAATACTCTCATTTGATTTATGTGACTTTTCTAATACTCTGTTAGAATATTTTCTAATATAAATGATATCCATTATTATAAAATGATAAAAAAAAGATCATAATCATATTCTGCCTCGGTCGTGGAATCTACTGGAACTGACTATTTGCGTGATCTCCATGAGACAGCTCCTGATCCAAGAC